>OZ010603.1:57335539-57408039 GCA_963932145.1 Acanthosepion lycidas | reverse complement strand
AACCCTGACGAACGACCGTGACAGAGCAAAAGCGCTCAATCACTTCTCATTCACATGCACCACAGCTGAGGAAGCGATGCAGCAGTCTGATCCACGTGCAGAAGTCGCGTTTGAATCCCGTAGCCTGCAAGACAGCAGCAAGATACTATTGATCGACCATATCGAACACCTTGAACTGATCCAAACTGATCAACGCGGCTCCAGCGTTGTATTTTACAGCCTCTAGGATTGTGCGGATCAGCTGCAGGTTGCTCTGGATTGTTCGGCTCTTCACGACACAAGTCTGTTCAGGTTCCACTAGAATCTTGGCAACTGACTGCAAATGCTTCGTCAGAATCTTGGCCAAAATGTGTTTAGCATGTCCGAAAATATATTGTTTTTAAAAAGTATTCTTTTCGAGGATGCTAAATGACTTAATTTAATGTCTAATACATAAACATTTCAGTTAACCTGATGAATATTTATGAGCGTCTTTTAATTTTAAAAATTTGAGTAACTAACAACATTTTGCTTTTGTTTATGGATAATTTTTGCAAACTAAAATCATTACATTTCCCTCGATAAAGTCCGTCAGATGACGAAACTCGTCGGCTAAGTATAGTTTTTCCTCTTGTCTTTTTTATTCATATTTTTTTTTACGTACAACGTGTGAAAGTACGTGCGATACCCTACCTTCGCTAGTCTCCAAGTAGGGGAGGTAACACAGTTTCGGTGGCTAAGGTGGTACTGCCACACCTGGTGCCACCACCAGCTTTTGCTACCGTACAGGATATTGTTTCTATAGACGTATCCGTTTGTTGCGATTTCTTTTTACAAATGCAACTGGGATTTTCACAACGCGCTCGTAGAGACAGTTATCAATAACGTAGACTGGAAGGTAAACAGATGTGTTTCACGTCGGAAGTAGCATTGTGATGCGAGTATCGTTTTATTTAACTTTATTTATTTTGGATCTTGACCAGACCCAATTCGATATCCGCTGAGCTGTGGTCTGGAGATCATGTTTACCACATTTCAGGTTTCGGCCATCAATAAACACGTCAAACACACTATGTTACATCCCCATCATTTATAAAATCCATAGTTAAAGAATCTACTACTACTACTACTACCACTACAAACGGTGTTTCGTAAAGATGTCCCAAAAATATGTAAATAACAATGTCTACTACACACACACACAGTCACACACACAGATGAATATACAAATGAATATACATTATCTGAATCAGACATAGTCAAACTAAGATCCTGATATACACACAAATTAACGCACGAATGCTGCTTGACAAGACAGATGCACGTGAAGTCTGCTTAACCAATGAGAAACAAAGAACACAAACATTAAAAATATCAGAATGTTTTTGTCTTTCTCCTTTTTTTCTTTATATCTGAAGTCCTTGAAGTTGCTTTAATGAATGTGAAACATGTTAGATATATAAACTTTTCCTATTTGTTCCTTATCCTATCCTATATATATATATATATATATATATACATACATATATATATATATAATATATATATATATATATATATATATAACATACACACACACACACACATATATATATATGTATATATATATGGGATAACGATTATAATGTTTTATAAAGGACAGTTTTGGAGGAAACATGTATGGCAAGGTGGAAAGAAAGATTATATGAATACAAAAGAGACATTTCATAGACCAACAAATTAAATGCATTAGTAACGAGACTGACCACACTTTTTATATAAAAAAAAATGTTACCCTGACCAAAAGAAAAAAAAAACAATTGACTAAGACGAAAATATTTAGCGAGTGACTTGATCGTTTAATCATCCACAGTAAATTTGCAGTCAGGCTCTGACAAGATTTCCCAATTCCTACCAGATCTTTTGTTATCACAGTGTAGGATATCTAATGACAAAAATGATGGAAGCAAAAAAAACAAAAAAACAATCTAAATAAAATCGGCTAGATTATATACTCAAAGCACATATATTTATTTTTAAATAATTTAAAATTCAAAATTCCCAGCATCAATCATTCGAGCCCATATGTAGTCATATCAACTTAAACGAATTCAGTCCAATGAAGTTCTAAAGAACGAAACGCGTCACACGGATTTTTTTTTTCATTTTGTCATACATCTTTCCAACGATATATATATATATATATATATATATATATATATATATATATGCAGATTTTTTCTTTGAATCTATTCTTAAAAAAATCTAACTTATATCTAATACAAAGAATACATGCAGATCAGCCATAGATTAGAATGATGTGACACCCCGCTGCGCTGGCTGACCTCACTAAGATGAAGATATTAGAAATTCCATTAGACAGACACACATACACAATTACGAATACACATTACCATCCGATGGCCACTTAGATATATAATTATGAATCATCACAAACAAAAAAAGCATTTTATTTTTACTGCATTCGATAAATAAAAACTGTAAAATTGTAAAAGATTACAAAAACG
The DNA here is from genome assembly GCA_963932145.1 of Acanthosepion lycidas. Taxonomy (NCBI): domain Eukaryota; kingdom Metazoa; phylum Mollusca; class Cephalopoda; order Sepiida; family Sepiidae; genus Acanthosepion; species Acanthosepion lycidas. Next base: position 57,405,553 of record OZ010603.1, on the reverse strand, counting down.
GCTACTCAATGAATAAGATTTGTTAGATCATTTGTTAGATCATAATTAATAAAAAAAAAAAAAGATAACAGTGTCTATAACACCATAATACTGCTGGGCACACATTATAACACAAAATGTTTTAAATTTGCATTGTTTATTGAAAATCACAGTAAAACTACTGCGCTGTATAACATATTACATCATAATGCAGCTAAATTGTTCAGAATAATTTCCCTTTGAAGCAAATGAAGGTTTTATTTGATGGCACAATGATTTAATAATAATGTGCCTTTTCCATGCATTTTGTCCATACACAATTTGTAAAGCATCAGAAAGTTATAATTTTTATAAAGCCGTGTTATCAGGCTTTCACTGATCACCAGAATTAAATTCCAATGCCAGGATTTTGAACTGAAACTTAGTTTTTAAACACGTCTCCTCAAAAAATGGTATCGATTTGGAAAAAAAAATATTTTGTGTCGTTATTTATCATGTCAAACCCCAATTTTCAAATTGAGTGCAATAACACGGTTCCAAAATCAACCTGCCCTACTGTACATGTGTTCAAGTTTTAAAATACATTAACATTTTCTATTGCTATTAAATTTGTAATATTCCACGATGGAAATAATCCCTGTTAATATATATATATATATATATATATATATATATATATATATATATATATATATATATATATATATATATATATATATATATATAGGGAAAAGAATGGAGCTTGTCAATAATATATGCGTGTTATTTGGAATGTATTTTTTGAGTTGGACAATCTTGGAAAAGCGGGGAATGCCATTCTAATAACATATGGGGAAAAAGGGTGCATTGGGTAATAACGGTGGAGAACCACTGTTCTAGTGGAGGCTAATAATAATGATTTTATTAATTCACTATATATTAAAAAACGTCTGTCTTCTTCATTATGAAATGGAGAGTTCTCACGGATATAAAGTTAGAATTATAAAAAACTTGATTAAGCGTACCAAAAGGATTTCCTCTTCGGACATATTGTTTTAGAAAGAATTAAGCAACATAAAATAAACACTTGTCAACAATAATTTTTCAAACCAAGTTGTTGAAGAAAGAAATAAAACTGGCTGTAAAGAAATAATAACAAGCAATCATTTTGATATAAACGAAAATAAAAACGGCATTAAATTATGTTTATGGTAACCAGGTAATCAGTGACGACGCCTCGGGCAAGCTGAACTTCGGCGCCCTTACAAGTATAATTTTTTTTAATTTTCTCACGGAGAAAAACTGAAAATGCAGAAAAACGAGTTTATTACAATATACAACTTAATAATACAACCTAAAAAAAAACAGTTATTATCCTACCTAAAATGTTTTTCTAGCCTTTAAATCTGTAAATATTTCATGACACTTTCTACATCTATTAGGTTGGTGCAAAATAATGTCGTTTTCTCACATATGTTACTATGTGAGAAAACGACATTATTTTTGCACCAACCTAATATCGACAATAGACAAAGAATTTAATCTGTCTTGGGTCATGAACGACCACAAATATGTTTTTATAAGCTTTAGTTTAGGAACGTCCTAAACACATGAAATGGTGACTGCCCGAGATACCAGAATCTTGAGCCGGCACTGATCGTAAAGCTATTAGAAATATAGTTATCGTGCATACAGCAGTTAACAAATACTTTAGATATTCATTTACTATAAAATATTTGGATTTTTTCTGTTAATTCACCCCAAATAATGTAAAGTTATTTATCGCAAATATCAATTCACCCCAAGAAATTATATATTTTAAATAAAAGATTGTTTAGCTTGCAATCAAGTTGCTGGAGTATAGAACACTTCCATATTATTGGACACAATCCGAAGCTGTATTTTTTCTGGGACTACGATTATGTCGGATTGTTTGAAAGGACAGACATCTATGAAGGATAATGCCAATTCTATTCATCTGATTGTAAATCACTGTATAAATTTCGTTGACGCGGAAACATCAGCGCACGCGCAAACAATCGAAAGTATCTGGCGTTCTGTGTGTGTGTGTGTGTGTATGTTATATTTTCAGGACTCATCACAGCATGATAGACATTTATTTATTTGAGTTCCTTTGGAGACGTACGTCAAAAAATAACGAGGAATGCATTTTTGAAGAAATTCTAAAGAACATTTCTGAATTTTGTTGTGGATTTTAGTAAATATAAATTCTTTTTTTATTTTGGGGTGAATTAATATTTTGATGTGAATTAGCAGAAAAGATCCCAAAATTCAAGACGTCTAATCTAATTCTTAGAAATAACTCAACAACACAAAAATCCACCCAAATGTTGTTTATAAATTCTCATGTTTTAGGAGATTGTATTGGCAACAACAACAATAATAGTAATAATAACAATTAACAAACAAGATTAAATATAGGCTCCTCCACTGAATTTTCGATACCTAAAGTTTAAAATTAATTTTTAAAAGTGAAAAAGCATTCTTGAAACTTTGTTTTTAGTTTTAATTGAAAGTTAAATGATTAAATTTATTATTTCCAGTCAGCAAAATACTCTGGTGTATTTCAAATAGAAATTATATTGATTGGAATCTCAACTTTTTGCTCGCTTTCAGAAATCGTTTAAATTCAGCCATTTTTGACACATTTGTAAACAAAAGTTAATTCTCGGTTTTAAAAATTTTCCAAAAATAAAATATATTCTTCTGAAACTTTATTTGAAGAATATTAACTGATTTAAATATTTAATCTGATTTGAAAAAATATTATTTACTTTAAGTTTAAAATATCAGAGAAATGTATTTTAAAACAATTAGTCGCAGATTAGGTGCTTGTCACCGTCGTTTGTCACTCGTAGATCACTTAACAGGCATTGATAAGATGTTGATAGATTTATTTATTGTTCTACTAAGACTTTATCTATTAAAACATAATATAAGAATATGACAGGTGAGCGCCTTTTTATATAATTCTTAAGCACTCAGTGAACTTTAAAATGTTGGAAAATATTCTCCGTAATCTAATTTTAGGAATAATGAATTTAAATTTACTATAGCTCTTATTTTCTGATTATATCGTGTATGGTCGACTATACTTTCAATCAGTAATATTTTATATACATGAAAAAAATATTTTTAAAATCTTTAAAATACTTTGTATTAAGCCTTTCAATTTTGGATTAGTAAATACAGTGTTCAATTAATAACAATATCTCCTAACCTAGGTACCTCCATGAGATCGCTAAAAAAAAGAGCATAGCATGATGAAAAAGACGCGAAACTTGACGAAAACTAAATTTTATCGTCTAAATGTTGATGTTATTATTAAGAGGAAAGATCAATGTATTTTGGGGGTATTTTTTACATTTTTTTAATCGTTCCTAGCACGTCCGAAATTTTCGTTAAAAATCTTCTTTTTTTTTTGAGTCAGCAAAATTGATAGATAGTCATGTCACCCATTTTTTTTCCATTTTATAAAAAAAATTGAAAATCTCAGTTTGAAATTCTTTTAAAAATCAATTATAATTTTTTCAGAACTTATTTAAGAAAATCAGAAATTATAATGTTTATTTAAAATATTTTGAAACAAGCTTAACTTAGTTTCTGCGCCGAAAAGGTGTAGTTTGAAAATTAAACAAAGTAGGTCATAATCTTTCGCGTGACTTGACAGGTGATGACTGACCTATTGACTGATTACGTGAGGATAATTTGTTCTACGGAAGGAGAGAAGTGAAATTTAGATTTAAGTGAACAAATTATTTACCTCGTTATTTTTAAGGAAAACTTTCAGCGCTTTAAATTTTTTGTATTTAGTTTTCACCTTTACGTTTATGATGCTTTATGAAAAATATATTATAAAGAAATTAAAATAAGACTGTTGAGAGTGAGATTAAATTTCATAAGAGAGGTATCTAATTAATTTATAGGTACCTTTCTTATGACATTTTATCAGAAATGTACATAAAATGCTATAATTTTATGTACATTTATTACATTTTACTGCGTTATTTGTATTCCCATTCATTTTATTATTATTTTTAATATTTCATTTATGGAAAAATGTCATAACTGAGATTAATATAAAAATAAGATCATATAAATTAAAGTTTAGCAGTAGTTAAATTTCATAAGATGATACGGATACTTGTAGGTACCCTTCTCAGTTGAGATTGAAAAACCAAATTAACTTTTCCACACGTGTTTCGCAAAAGTAAAGCCTTAACAGTGGAGAACAATGCTTAACTCAAAATACGCAACTTAATTGTATTCTGGTTGGTCTTCCGTACTTTAAAATTACAGCCCGATTATAAACACAAAGTTACATTTCTTAATTACTGCGGGTCTTCTCATTAGTCAAAACGATACAATTTACAATGTAGCAAAAAAAAAAAGATCTATCTCATAAGGACATTTAAGAAATTGGATGCGGCTTTTAACTAATTTTATAATATTTTAACAACTTAAATGTAAAAATCTATTATAATTAAAGAAATAATAAATAATTGTATTAAAAATTTATTTTTCATCGAAAAATTTTTTGCTTTCAGAAAATATTGTCCATATTCATAAAAACAACTAAAAGCAAATAAAAGCATTTGAAATTAAATAATATCTTTGTTTTTATTGAGTTTTGTATGTTATAATTCAGATCTGATTTTCAGTTCATGGGAGGGGGGAATTAAAAAAACATGATTTGTTTTCCTCAAAGCCTTGTGCTTTTAACTGTTGTAATCACTAAACTGTATTCGAACGAATTTCTAGAGTTTTCATAAAATTAGTTGGGGGTAAATATTTCTGCGATGACTTTAATAAAAAAACATATTTATAATAATTTCGATCATCTGTGAATAGTTTCTGAAAGTTTCATTACCATCTGACAATTATTTTTATTTTTGCAAGATTTTCCAAAATAATATCTATCATACAAAAAAAAAAAAAAAAAAAAAAAACTGTGCTAAAAATTGTATATGTTATTTTACGGTGATACAAAGAGAAACAATGTTTCTTTTAATCAAAATTTAGAATGTTCTAAAAAGAAGGAAAATTTTAAAAAAATAATTAAAAAATTTTTGGTCATTCCTCTTAATAATAATATAAACATTTAAACAATAAAATTTTGTTTTCGTCAAATCTGTTTTTTTTTTCATCATGCTATGCTCTTTTTTTTAGCGATTTCATGGAGTTACCTAACCTAACCGGATTGAAGTAATGCAGAATTTTGAACGATTAATATATTATAAATTATTATAATTAAAATTAAAAAAAAAAATGATTGTAAAAATTCATTATTCATCGAAAATAGTGTCCTTAATAAATCCCATTTATAAAAGCAGTTAAAAGCGTTTCTAATTAAATAATGTCATGGTCTTATTGCATTTTTTATTTTACGAATCGGAGCAGATTTTCAAGAAATGAGTGGTAGTTTAAAAGAAAAAAAAAAGAGATTCTCCCAGGAATTATTTGCTTTTAACCAATAAAACAAATTTTGAGAGTGAAATTTCGTTTCTAGAAATTTCATGAAATTAAGTAAGTGGATGTTAACATATGTGAAAAAATAACATATTTTTACCAAGATTTTCTAAAAAAATTTTAAAATATTTTCATTCATTTGTGAATGTCCTGAAAGTTTCATTAAACTATGACAATTATTTGATTTTTGCAAGAATTTCCAAATCAATGTGTTTTTCACCTGGAAAAACACTAATCGTAAATATGTCGACTGCTGACATAAAAAAAAAAAAAAAATAACAACAAAAAAAAAGACAAGATATTTAACCAAAATTTCAAACGTGCTAAAAAGGATTAAAAAATTTAATAAATAAATAAAAAAATAACATATACATGTTAAGAATAAAATTTTGGTTTTATTAAGTTTGGGGCCTTTTTCATTATCCTATGCAAAACAGCAACTGGAGGGTACCTAATTAAATATTTACATTGACTACACGTCAGAGTCCCCAACGCTCTGACGTAGTTTGACTTGTCAGTTGTCGAAATTTAATACAATTCGGGCACATTTCATCCTCGCATAAAACAAATCCGAAAATTGAACTTCAGCCAAATTTTAATAGATAATACCAAAATACAGTGTAACCCGGATATAAGAGAGTTGTCGGGACCTGAGAAGTCTCTTATATCCGGGTTTCTCTTACATCCGGGTTTGGTCTATTTTGTTTATGTAAGTATGGCTCTAATTTGGGACCTGAGAAAATCTCTCTTATATCCGAGTTTCTCTTATATCAGGCTTTCTCTTATATCCGGGTTTCTTTTATATCAGGGTTTGGTCAATTTTGTTTAGGTAAGTATGACTCTAATTTGGGACCCGAGAAAATCTATCTTATATCCGAGTTTCTCTTATATCCGGATTTCTCTTATATCCGGGTTTCTCTTACATCCGGGTTTGGTCAATTTTGTTTAGGTAAGTATGACTCTAATTTGGGACCCGAGAAAATCTATCTTATATCCGGATTTCTCTTATATCCGGATTTCTCTTATATCCGGGTTTGGTCTATTTTGTTTAGGTAAGTATGGCTCTAATTTGGGACTAGAGAAAATCTCTCTTATATCCGGGTTTATTTTATATCCGAGTTTCTTATATCCGGGTTACACTGTATTATACAGGACTCAATGCAATGAAAGGCTCCTAAGTACTAGAAACTTTTATATAATAGCAAAATAAACTAGCCACATTAAAAGTAAACAAAGCTGTCTGTTCCAACAAATGCTTTTCACTGGTATAGGAGTCGAATTGATCCTCTGTCTAAGCATTAGGGTGGATGGGTTTCGGTTGCTTTATCTCCAGACTGGATACAAAAAGAGCTGCGTGTAACGAACAACCACCGAATCTCGGTCGATGTGTATCTGACCTTTGTTTAGTCGACATTTGAGAAGTAAATGTTCGCCAAAATTGTAACACTTAATAATGGTTGGCAGGCAAAAATGTCAACAACACCAATCATAAGCAGAGCACGTAGCAATAGGACAAACATTAGAACAGCGGGCAAAAAAGCAGGGAGGTTTGTAGCACGCGATGTCATTGAAATATTTTCTGGGCAAATAATAGTTGCACGTGATTTGTATTTAGGTTAGCCATCTTAAAGTCTGAAAACCTATTCAGTTTGAAAAACTTGGTCTCCTGACTTGATTTCGCGGGTTAAAAATGAAAAACAATGCTAACCTATTTATATTTGTGTCTAAAAATCTAGTACTAAAAGATCCTATATATCGAATTCACCCCAAGCAAGGCAGTAAAGCCACTAAGAAACAAGGGTTTACTGGGTGTGAAATAATTAAAAAACCAAAAGATTACTAAGGAGCGAAAACAATAGAAAAGTAATCAGGAAGACAGTCGATAAAGTTTATTTTTTAGCGCGCCCACGTCGCAACCGAATGTGACACAAGGTCACAGTTTAAAGAGCGTTTAACGGCAAGACCATGGTACATCGGTACTTACCCTTTTGCGGACGCCGGCCGTAAACACAGTTCCCTCTTGAGGGTGGCTTAGGCATATTAATTGAAATGATCCCAGCGAAGTAATGGCAGGAAAACTAATTCTATCAAAACTACAATTAAAAAGTACTTATTTAAGCTCAGAGAAAAATTGTTCCTACTACATCTAACACAATCAAAGACTTAGTCAATACTAAACAAAACAATAAGCGAAAAGCTGAAGAAGAAATTTACTTGATCGTCTTTAATAATTGTCACCAAAAATATATAGGAGAAACCTCAAGGAATCTAAATAAAAGATTATATGAAAGGGACATTTTACAAAACAACACATTAAATGCATTGCTTGCTCACCGTAACGAGACTGACCACAATTTTGACATAAAAATGATACTCTGATAAAAAGAGTAAACAATTTACTAAGACGAAAATGTTCAAAGAGTGCCTTGATCGCAAGGTCATCCAACCTAAAATTGCGTCCTGTCTCTTGCAACACGTCACCTTTCCTGACAGGTATACTATTATTATAGTCGAGGATATCTAATGACAAAAGTGATAAAAAGAAAAAAAATTTAAATGAAATTGGATAGATTATATACAGAAAAAAATTAAAACTCCCAGAATCCCTTGTTCGTGTGTAGTTGTACCAACATAACAGCTTTATATATATATATATAAGACCGGTGTAATGGGCTCTATGATACGTTACCGCGTTCTACTAGATGTCAATTTTCATAAGTTTATACATAAAATACAAATTTTATTGTTACCTAATTAAGTACAATAATGGATCATCTAACTTATTATAAAACGCAGATTGTGTGTGTGTGTGTGTGCGTGTGTGTGTGTGTGTGTGTGTGTGTACGTTTATATATTGGATCGGATTTCCAACATTTTTCAACCGATTTCAACAAAACTTCACAGGACTACGTAAAATTACCTTGCGGTGGTTCTAACAGCGCTAAAAATGGGGAAAACACAATTGTTTTTGCACGAAATCAATTTAAAAACACGATTAAGAGGCATCACGAGAATGAAAGGGGGACAACTCATATCAAGTTATACTTATTATAAAACCCAGGTTGTTTGTGTTTGTGTGTGTGTGTTCGTTTATATATGGGATCGGATTTCCTACATTTTTCAACCGATTTCAACAAAACTTCACTTTTTTTTTGGCAGGTTGTGTTTCTTATTGTCTTTCACACTTTTTTCTTTATTTTTACATTCAGAATGCTTTAAAAATTCCATTTACAAGACAACTGTTTATAATAAAATTCTATTCAATCGGTAGACACATAACGATTGAAAACAATGTTTTTGTTTGAGTTTGACCAAAAAATAATATAAAATAAAATAAAACTAATTAAGACATGCGTGTCCGTCAACCTTAAACAATAATCTTTGTCAATTTTATTTTTCAGTCTTTATGATGGTCGATACTTGATCTATCTCTTACTGTTACATCCCCGGGCAACGCCGGGCTCTACTGCTAGTAAGCAATATAGTTGAACAATTCAACTAGAAAAATTTTAAATAAATACAATGTATCTAATTACAAGTTAGAGACACGTCATAATAATAGATCATTCTATCTTATATAAATCAACAATTTTTTGCGGCAATTTTTAACATCAACTTGAGATTTTTCTTGTTAAAAAGCTAAATAATTTTAACACATTGAATATTATGGATAAAAATAGTGAATTTTATAATAGTGTTTTATCGAGTCTTAGCATAAGCAAAATAAATTCACGGATTTGAACGAAATAGACACCAGAATGAGGTCAGCACTTTTCATATATATTGTTTCTGCATTGAATTATAAATTTCAAATGTCTCATGAAAAGAATGAATGTATGAAAAAAAACAAAAAAACAAAAAAACAAACAAGAATGCAAATAAACAATAAAAATATACTTAAAAATCAATAAAAGAATGAAAAGTGAATTTAAAAAATCAAAAGATTATCAAAAGTAAAAAATAAAGTGTACTGAGTTAAAATGTCCGATCTGAAAAATCCTAAAAAATTTTTTTAAAAGATTAATTAATCAATAAACTAATATTGAAGAAACTGAAAGACAGCGAACATTCCGCTTGTATTTGGTCAAAAAAATAATCTCTAGAAGCCGAGCAAAATGTTTTCGACTAATTCTTCGTAATGATATGTGCATATCATCAAATGTATGAATACTTCGTTTTCATATTTGCCACGAAAACGCCTGATTCACAGAAACTGGTGTTTATTATTTCACTAGAGGGTTCGACTTTCCTTCAAAAAATAATCTCACTTGAACAACTGCTTAAGAATGCAATGGAAATTTATGCTTGCGTTTGGGATTTTTGATAGAATTTTATATAATTTAAGTTTGGAAACATTTCTTCACCATGGCAGCGAATGTTTCTATCTATCTATCTATCTATCTATCTCAGTGGGTTCATATCTATCTTGCTGGTATCCTCTGACGAATGGACGGAGTGATTGCCGCAAGGTCCGTCTACGAAACTCTAGAGTCCGGATGCTGAATATAACACCAATCAGCTAAGTGATAAACTTTATAGTTGCATTAATTCTTTCTCTCCCTCTTTTTCCCTTTTCTTTCTTTCTTTCTTTCTTTCTTTCTTTCTTTCTTTCTTTCTTTCTTTCTTTCACTCTCTCTCTCTCTCTCTCTCTCTCTCTCTATATATATATATATATATATATATTCAAATAAATCTATCTATCTATCTATAGCCTCGTTGTAAAAGTGGAGATGCCATAAACTGTCTATGATCATAATGGAAGAACAGCAAATGAAATAATTTTTCCTAACTGCTAAAACCATTAATGTTTAAACGGTAACCGTCATAGTAGGGTTGATTGTCGTGTGAAATTTGACTTCAAAACTGAGAGAGAAAAAAAAACAATACATACAAATATATCCTGATAAGATAGAGGGAGATAGAGAGAGAGGGGGAAAGATGTCAGAAGAATTTGCTATAAAGCCAAGGCATGTGTATGTATGTGTGTTTTCCCTACTAGCTCGTATATCGCATTGTGCCGTTATTGTCTTTGCGATGATCGGTGATATAACGTATCGTCCTTATCTTAGATTTTCTGGCGAGGACTGCGAGATTAGCGCACTCTCAATGCATTTCCTTCTTAGTGAATCTTGTTCTCTTCAGATGAGACTGTCATTTTTTTTTTAGCTCAAATCTGTGTTCAGCTTATATCCCAGTGTACCAGCAGTTCATTTAGATTGTTGTTATGCATAATCCTTACTACTTTTTATCATAGAGTTATCTTTCAAGGTGACGACTCGCTGTTTAACTCCTCATTTCCATAGGTATTTGAACATTTTTGCCAAGGAAAAAAATGGACCTGAAATATTAGGTCGGTGCAAAAATAATGTCGTTTTCTCACATATGTTACTTTTATATATGGTTTCTGAATTAATTCATTGTTATATATAGCTATGTTATATATCATTTTGAACCGCGTTTTTCGCTCTATAAAATCGTGTTATTCGTTACCGTTCTCAATCTCTTCATTCATTTTTTTTGCAGGCTTTTCGACAGCATGGACAAAATTCAAATCCGCACGATTTTCTTGTTCCAGTTCAAACTAGGCCGAAAATCTGCCGAGACATCTCGTGATATCAATGATGCGTTTGGCCCAGGAACCACTAACGAACGTGTGGCACAACGGTGGTTCAAGAAATTTCGCAATGGTGACGAGAGCCTCGAAGATGAAGACAGTCGCGGCCGGCCGACTGCGGTTGATAACGAATATTTGAAAGCCTTAATTGAAGCCGATCGTCGCAAAACCACACGAGAAGTTGCTGTTGAACTCGAAGTCGACCACTCAACAGTCGTTCGCCATTTAAAGCAAATAGGGAAGTCAAAAAAGTTGGATAAATGGGTGAACGATAATGAAAAAAATCGTCAAAAAACGACATTATTTTTGCACCAACCTAATACTTACGCACGCAATCAGATTTTTCAGGCAGGTTAAAAGAATTAAATTTGTTTTCGTGAAATAAGCAAAAAAAACAAAACAAAAAAAAAAAACATCAGAAGAAACTGAAGTATATGACCAGTAACTCATCAAGAGGTTCAATGAAAAAGATAGCAATTCTGAGGAATTTTGGAAACAAAACCGTCTCAAGTAGAAAGATATTACGAAAATGCCAGCAAAGAATATCTCCGAAGAACAAAAAAATCTTAGATACGGAGAAACATGAAGGAATAAATGCCTGAACAGCTCCAAAAAGTAAAATACTCTGGACACTTCTTAAACTGGACAAGAGAAGATAAAAACAATAAAAATACAATTAAAAAAATTAAAAAAAAACAGAACCACAAATGAAGTAACTGACAAGTAGGTGTTTTATATACTTCTTAATATTCTGAGAGATTGCACGTTGAAAAATGTTTATGTAAGGAGACACTGTTAAAAGTGGGAAAAAGTCCTAGCGAGCACCACAGACTGCATCAATTCCACAGTCTTGACTAGATCAAAAGACTTCTTAAAACAACCAGAAAGTGGGATGAAGAGAAATCCTTTAAACACAAGAACGTGAACTTATAAAGAGGAAAAAAAGATACAATTATACAGATGGTTCATAAGGTAAATAGAACAAAAAGCAGTTTAATCAACAAAGGAGAAACCCTAAATGAGTCGCTCGTTATAGCGGCCTAAAAGAATGGCATAAGCAGAATATATAGAAAGGCCGAGATACATGAAATACGGGAGAATTGTAAATATAAAATGTGGACGTAAAGATGGTGGACTCTCCCGTCGTATTCGACGTATGAGGGTCAAGCAGCTCTGCTCCTAGGAACCGACATCCAGACAGCAGTATATATGATTTGATTATAGTGGTGATGGCTTCCTTTGTCTCTGTCCTGGCATTCTTTGAGAAACTGGACGATTGAAATAGCCTAGCCTGACGTCATATGTAACGACTATTGTTTGTGTGTGTGTGTGTATATATATATATATATATATATATATATATATATATATATAGATAGATAGATATATATATATAATATTAGTGGCAAATATACATATATATGCAAAATCCACAGGTGCATATACACACATGTATATTTTTTGAATAAAAAATTCCGAGAGGATAGAATCCAGGTAGAACTCAATGTCCCGGACAGAGTAAGGATATAATAATAATAATAATAATAATAATATATATATATATATATATATATATATATATATATATATATATATATATATGGTGGACTCTCTCGTCGTATTCGACGTATGAGGGTCAAGTAGTTCAGTTCCTAGGAACCGACAACCCAGACACCAGCACATATGATTTGATTATAGTGGTGATGGCTTTGTTCCAGAACCAACCACACTTTTTGAAGGACTGAATACAGTGACCTGGTGCCACAAGGTCCCCAAACGACACTCCGCAGCTTTTGACCTCAGAGTTGTCCTTCTCCTAGCCCAGATGCCATCCAAGGCTATAGAACCTAGTCTGTCTTGTTAATAGCGAGATGAAGAAGAAGAGGATTAATACCTTTCCCAAGGATATTAGCACGTAAGTGAATGTAATGGATTCACTGGAATCCGAACTCGGCTCTCCGATTCCTCAAACCGAGCCGCTATCCACCGTGCCCCCCCGTAAAGACGATGCTGTCTAATAATACAATTTAAATATACGGAAAGAAGAGAGTAAAACATATCAGATTGTGGATATCGTTGTTTCAGCAGACTTCATAATAGATCTGAAAGAAAATAAGAGTCATCTTCATTTCCCAAGGAGCTGAATGAGTTGTGGTACCTGAAGTTGTGGTATCTGATAATGGCTGACCTGTGGGTCAGTCATTATCAGAGCGCTGGGAATGGCTCCGAAGAGCCGAAGAAAAAGGTTACAGGGAGTGAAAATCAAGGGAGTGTCGCGACAATCTAAAAAGTATTATTGAAAACAAAGCGTCGAGAAGAATGCTGGCGTATTGAGGAGTCTTGTTGTCACTTATTATCTTGTGCAAATTACTGGTTTTACTGTGGTGAATACGCAAAGAGGGAATGAATATTAAGATTAATATTGTAGAATGAGAAGACGAAGCTAGTCAAGAAACAATAATAATAATAATAATAATAATAATAAACAATGACAATAATAATAATAGTAAGAAAACGGAGATGAAAGGGAAGGCGAAGGTTGCCAAAAAAAAAAAAAAATGACAAAGGATAACAACAACAACAACAACAACAACAACAACAATAATAATAATAATAATAATGATAATGAGAAGAAAAGGCGAAATAGAAGGCGAAGACGAATGTAGCCAAGAAGAAGAGGGCAAAGGAGGACGGTAATAATAATAATAATAATAATAATAATAATAATAAGAAGAAGAAGAAGAAGAAGAAGAGGAGAAGAAGTAGAAGAAAAAGCAGATATAGAGGGAGAAAATGAAGGTAGCCAATAAGAAGACGGTGAAGAAGGACGAAAATAATAATAATAATAATAAAAATAATAATAATAATAATAATAATAAGAAGAAGAAGAAGAAGAAGAAGAAGAAGAAGATGTAGAAGGAGAAGACGAAAGTAGCCAAGAAGAAGAGGGTGGAGAAGGGAGATAATAATAATAATAATAATAATAGTGAGATAAAAAAGGAAACGTAGATTGAGAATGCTAAGATAGTCAAGACGGCAGTGGAAATCGACGAAGACGGCAGTGGAAATCGACGAAGACGGTGAAAAATGACGACAATAATTATAATATATTATTTTCATTATTATTATTAAACATCAGTCAGGTTTTTTCAGTGCACGATCGCTAATGGAGCGAGTCGAGTTCAAACGCAAGTCCCGACTCTTATTTCTGTCTCTCTTTTCTCGTTTCTTTCATCTCGCTTTTCTGAATTGGTCTCGCTTCTTCATGTCGGGGACCGACAGGAATAATGGGTGTGGTTGCGCGTGTAGCTTGAAGGTAAGGGATGGGATTTAAGTTGCAGTTCGTCTAAAATTTCAGCTTCACATGATCCCAACATATCAAATGTCAAAGAAAAAAAAAAAGAAAAAATGGTACATTTCCCCCCAAATATTATCCAGCAATGAAAGAAAAACAAAGAGCATTATTTTCTCTGCATTCAGACATATCCAGAGAAAACGTTTCCTCGTTCTCTTCAAATTCTTCTTCTTCTTTGTTAGAGGGAGAGAGGTGGGGAAAGAATGAGGAAGAGAGATATAGAAGGAAAGAGAAGGATAGAGGGAGAGTGAGAGATTGATGTTGTTTGGTTGATTGTTTTTGTTTGGCGGCATATCGATACCTCTATGGGTGTCGAAATGTAAATGCTGACATTTTGTATGCAGTTTCATTTTTTGTGATATAATTTTAGTGATATAAGTCTTACTAATTAACCCATATCTGGGGATAGAAGAGTCTAGGTACCAAAGAGGAAAGCTCATCAGAGCTATTACTATGAAGCATCGATTTGGGACTGAAAAGTGATCGATTTTTACTCGATCTTAGATTAGTTTTTCAGTTGACAAGTCATTTATGCAATTGAGTTCATGCCTGACTGACTCGGTAGAGATTGATCTCTATTTTCTTTCATTGTCGTTTTTTTTTCCATCATCAACATCTTTTGCTTCGAGAGAGAGAGAGAGAGAGAGGGGAGGTGAGTGAGAGAGAGGGGGTGAGTGAGAGAGGGGGGTGAGTGAGAGAGAGAGGGTGAGTGAGAGAGGGGTGAGTGAGAGAGAGAGAGGGTGAGTGAGAGAGAGAGAGAGGGTGAGTGAGAGAGAGAGAGAGGGAGGGGTGTGAGTGAGAGTGAGAGAGAGAAGGGGGGATTGATGTTGTTGGCTGTTTTCGTTTAGCGATATATCAAACTTTATGGCTTATTTAATGCCGAAATTTAAATATTTTGTACGCAATTTCATTTTTATGGAGATAATAATGGTTGAGTTCATGCCTGATTGACTCGGTAGAAGTAGATCTTTCTTCATCTTTTTTTCATTATCAACATCTTCTGCTTAGAGAGAGAGGGGGGAAGAGGGGCTGGGAGTGCGGGGGGGGAGGGAGAGTGATAGGGAGTGGGAGGGTTTTCATGATGAAGAATTCGTGTCAATTATTGGAGACGATAAAGAAATGAACAAAGCAATCGACAAAACGGCGGGAATATTTTTATATCTAAATGTCTGAATAGAATACACCTTTACGACCCACATTGATTCTTGAAAGATAATCTACTGTCATACACTCCATTATATATTTACTGATCAGCCTCTTGTTCACAATATTCCATGAATAGAGTCTGATTTTGAAAAGTAAGACACACGCGCGTGCACGCTGTTTTTTGTTTTTTTTTATCTACTAACTCGTATACCTTATTGTGCTATCGTTTTCTTTGCGATGATCGATGATATAACGTAAGGTCCTGATCTTAGATTTACGGATGAGGACAGCGAGATTAGCGCACTGTCAATGAATTTCTTTTTCAGTGAATCCTGTTCTCTTCTGATCAGATTGGCGTTTCTAAGTCAAAGCAGTGGTCAGATGTATTACACGGAACCATAAATGCATTTAGATTGTTTTTATGCAGTATATCTCTGAGGTGTTCATCTATGTTCTCTAATTTTGAGGATTCTGGAAAGTACGGTAGAAATTCACCCAACATATACCCCCCAGAAATACTTACCACACAATGATATGACATTAGTGGCAATGATGTCTCTTAAAAAGATAAAAAACTAAAAAAACAAATGAAAACTACAGACAAAAGTTCATTTTCTCCATCAAGACATTCATTTCTGTAGTTTAGTGCTAGCAGCAAGCAGAAATATTTCCCCTCCCGATGATGGTCATTTCGGCCGAAACTAGTCGAGGAATCTAAATGGAATAATAATAAAAAAAACGAAAGAATATTAATCTACAACCCAGTGTGTCTGAAGATTTTAATTTTTTAATTTTTTAATTTTTTTTATTGTTCAATATATATATATATATATATATATAAGCTATGAAAAACTTGGTAATCCGTATGGGTAATCTTAAGGAGGATGAAATCCTGAGAGCTCAATGTAAATCCAGAGCTAATGTTTTAAAGAGCCCTTTTAAAGGACGCCGGATCATCAGATAGCACTTCCAAAAATGAAACGAAAAATGAAATTAAAATTGATGGGTAGTGTAATTTTTTGTAATTTAACAGAGAGTGTAAAAGGAGTAGTTAAAGAGACATGGTAGAGTTTAGGGAGGGATTAATTTCATATCTCTCTCAATCATACTTAGTATTGGGGGAGGAGGAGTGACTAGACCGTGACTTATTTAGACGGTTATATTGAAATGGGAGGGGAGAAGGGAGAAAAGAAAAAGGAAAAAGGAAAAAGAAAGAAGAGGGAGAGGGAAGTAAAGAGAAAGAGGCTGTAATTGGCTTTTAGCAATTTATGTAAAGAATAAATTTTAATGCTTGATAGTAATTTAGATGCTTAAAAAAAACCGAAGAAATCAATTTTATATATATATATATATATATATATATATATATATATATATATATATATATATATGTATATATATAGCACTTTCGCCCTGGTCCCTCAACCTCCGGCATCTTACTCTCGGGGTTGAGGTGTCTACTTGGTCCTAACTGAAGTTAAGGGAGTGGCCATAGGTCTCCTAAGCTTCCATAGATTATTCGACTGGTCCGCTGGTTTAATCCTGCTTCTTGCCCACGTTGTGATTTGTTTGATCCAGAAAGCAGAAGTGATGTCTGTCCATTCACGGTCGACTGAAGATGTCGACATGGCTGGAGAGTCTGTGCTAAGAAATTTAGAATGCAGAAAAAAATTAATATATGCAAACAGCCGGACAAACATCGATTCAGTGGTTGAATTGTCAATGTCTTTTATATAGCAGAAAAGAATAATAGAGAAGAGAAACGGGTTACAGAAACTAAAAGTAAAAAAAAAACCCTCCTACACTGGATTCTAGACACAGAGAGAGTGTGTATGTGATTATCTTGTTGCTAAATCATCTCAGAACGATATATGACTCTTGCGATGGAGGGATGAAGATTTCTGTGCGGGGCTTAAAGTTATAGTGGCGTTTCTCCTCCCAACGTTCGCCCGGGCCAATTCTCTCTTCAAGAATTTTCTCCCGTCTGCCTTTTTCAGCATAACTACGCGTTTATATAGATAAACCAGGCTGATTACAACTGACCCTTGGCCCTACTACTACGCACGTGATTATCACGGGTTTCTGGCTGCTTCAACCAAAATCATGTGAATTCCAAAGTTCCTTCTAGCTTACTCAGCTCTATTTCAATTTTTAATCGCTAAAAATTATTTCGACCATTTCCATTGTCTTCTGATGACCCAGATTCAATGGGTACAACTTCTGCCCTAAATCAGATTTCCCCATCAGTAAACAAAATGCTCTGATTTAATTTCGCTATTCAAATCTACTCCAATTTCATTAAAAATATACATGCGTGTGTGTGTGTTTGTGTGTTTCCCAGACTCTCTCAATATATATATATATATATATATATATATATATATATATATATATATATATATATTACATAAAAATGAAACTCTATTACCCCATTCAGATGGCCGTTTCACCCAAGAGATATTCTCCCGGGCGTGAAGCGGCCATCTGTATGGGGTAATGGAGTATCATTTTTATGTAATTCATCCATATGCTCTATAATAAATATATTGAGCTCTCTTTTGAGGATCAGTTTTAATATTTTACATTATTAGTGTTTACTTAGATTGCTTACCAACGGATTTTCACACACACACACACACACACACACACACACACACACACACACACACACACACATATATAGGAAAGCGATATATAATTCTTTTTATATATCAATAACGATTTTAGGTGAAAGGACTTCATCAGGATAAATTTATGTTTAGCCTGATTATTTACACTATTTGTTTATTGTAATGTTTACTGGAATAGTTGACAAAACATTGGCAATTCAAACTTTATAAAATGGTAAATAATAAGGATTTCCTTATAGTTGGTGTTATGAATAATCAAGAGTGGTCTCCTCTTGTTTTGTTACTCTCGTCTTTGAGAAGAGCTATTTCTGTTTACTGGGACTATAAAAGGACACAATACGTGAACATTAAATAAAGCTTTCTTAAAGCATATACCTGCGTCTTTTGTTACAATTGGTTCACATATTTTTATAATTTAGTAAATGATTGTTAATCTATAAATCAAAATTGTTTTTATATTTATTTCTTTATAAATTGGTAAATGATAATTATTGCATTGCATTTGTTTTAATACAATCTCATAAATTATAAATAAATAGTATTTAATATTTTTGTTGTAAATTCACAAGAACAAAAAAAAAAGTATAAATTCTCTGTTCTGTTATGTTTCGGTTTTATTAAAATTTTAGTCATCGCTTTTTAAAGCAATACAACTTGCTGAGAAGGAATATAACAACGGCGTGAAGGGAAAAACCGTCCTTTTCACAGACCCTTTTTGCTGGCACGAATATTAAATATCGCCAAAATTGTATCAGAAAGGACAATTATATTTAGAATCAGGAACATCCAGCTGAAATTCGTTGGGAACATAATGAGGGAAAAAGGCTTGGAAAACTTAACACTCACGAGACATATTGAGGGCAAGAAAGATAGTTGAACAAAGAGCTATTTACCTGATGAGCTTCTGTCAATGGATGGCGGAACGGGACGCGACAGAAAAAAAAAACTACTAAAAGCCACACGAGATACGAAGTTCTCGAGACTCGTTATTGCCTACGTTCTGAAGGGACGAGACATAAAAAAGAAAGACTTTCTCATATTCTTGTTTTTGTCCCATCGTTTGATGCCAATATATTTCTGACTTCTTCCAGTTAAACAACAAAATGTCACATCAATAAAATAGGCAATAATCATTTCGGATAATATTAGAACGCGAGGAAAAGATGATTAAATTTTGAGAACACTCAGTATAATAACGAGTTCACGCTAAAGGCGAGACTAAGCTTTAAACACCATTTTGAAGGCGGTGTTGATATTTTAACAGCGGCAGCTAGCGTTGATGAGGTAATATCCGTGCTACTTGATTCGGAGTGTCATAGGGTGCGAGAAGACTGTCCATATCGGTGCGGTCCGGTCTAAACGAGAGGGCGCTTTATGCTTTGATTCGGTAGGATATGATTTAATAGGCGAAAAAGAAATTAAAGCTCATAGGAGAAGGTCATTTTTTGTTTTTCTTTTCTGCTCTGGAGAAAAAAAGAGCTATTCGTCACAGCTGGATGGTTATCATGCCTCCTGATCTAATAATTATGACTTCGTTGTTATCAACTTCACAAACCTTTCATGTCACTTCTGTAGAGTTTTGAACATCGCCGCTTTTTTTTTTTTTATTTTTTTTTATTTTTTATTTTTGCAGACGTCCGTACCTCTCGACGATTATCTGCCTCTGCTTCTCGGCGCTGGCGTCATGAATCTATACTATTATTTTCTTGTTTGTTTGTATAACGGTTAAAGATTTACCACCTCGGATCTGAGTGTAGCATATGCACAACTCAGCTATTTTGTGCTGACAAATTGTGCAATTCAACTAGAAAATATATACAATGTATCTAAATACAAATTAGAGACATGTCACAATAGATTCGTCCATCTTAAATAAATCAACAATGTTTTGCGGCAATTTTTAACATCAATTTGATTTTTTTTTATTTTAAATGTTTGTGAAAGAATCTAAATCTGTTGAGTGTGTTTCTGCAATTCTCCCTTTTTTGAATGTTACTTTTTCACATTTATTTAATCCGAAATTCACACCGATGTTATCACTTAAACATTTTACAATATTTAGAATACCCTTCAACTCATTGTCGTTTTTGGGAAAGGGTTATTTATTATTATTATCATTATCATTATTATTATTATTATTATTATTATTATTATTATTATTTGAATGTTATGTTTCTTGCTTTGTATCCTGTAGAGCCGGGCCCAAACTATAGTCCTTAAGCTTTATAGGGGAATTGTCATTTAATTGATAGCACGATATGGAATCAGTTCCACTTTCTGATCGAGAAACATACATAAGAATATTAGCGATGAAGGCACTGGGGAAAACGGCGATTGGGAATAAGGTAAAGAGGTGGGCACGAAAGAGGTAAGACAGGAAAAGTTCGATTAAATCAAAAAGAAAACCAGGTGAAAGGAAGAAATAAATATGTTTAAATAGTAAGGCGGTTGGGGCAAAAGATATAATGAGATAGGCCTGCTGACGGGGAGAGACCATGAATGAAAGAAAGTTTGGCAAGGATTGAAAGAGAAAAACAAATTTTGACACTTCAAAATTATTTACGGCGAGACAGAGCAAAAAAAAAAAAAAGAGATAAAAATGCATCCTTATGCACTAGAAAATAGATTCCTCATTTCTTTTTCTCACATGAAATTAATTTATGTTTGTCCTTAACATGAGTAGATAGGTTCGCCTATTGGCCGGTTGACACCCCTCCCCGGACAGGTGTAAAGGTTTATCCGTTGTTTTTCTTTTTAGGACTGGGTTCTTGGTTACATCTAAAATCTACTTCAACTCTAAACTTCTAACGTCTCCGCCTAAACTCTGAAATGTTATTTGCTATCTATCTATTTAGTTATTTATTTTTTCCTCAATCTAAATAGATAGGCCCGACTATCGCCCGCTTCACACTTCTCTCCGGTCTTTTGAACAGGAGTAGAAGTTTATCCCTTGTTTCCTGTTTAATATCCATTTTCCGGTTCCTTCTAAAGTTTTCTCATTTTCTTTCACTCCCAGTAGCCCCTTGCATCTTAGTGACATTATCGCCATGGTTGGGGTTAATTGACTAAAAAATAAAAAAGGTAACAATAACTGGAATGGATAAGGTAGAAAATGAGAAGATGAAGGCAAAAAGGTTAGAGAAAAGTAGTATAATGAGATCATAAATTAAAATTCTTCATTGAAAGATGGAGTCCAACTAGTTTTTATTATTATTATTATTATTATCATTACACTTTTTTTTCAATCGGAGATCTTGTATTATGGGAGATCTCCATCAAGGTATACGACCGCAAACCAATGGCACCTTTCGCAAAATAATTGCAGTGCCAAGCAACGTGGACTTCTGAAGCTATGGGATATTAGGTTTGATTCCAATATTCGCAATGTAGAACGTTAAGTTCGCTGACATAGATCCCCAACGGCCCATGATAACTGGGTCAATAGGAATCTAATCGTCTCCCATTTAACCCTTAGGTCAGTGGGTTTCTTAACCTTGTCAGTTTATAGAGCCTAGATATTATGATCACGAGGAAGAGCCACGTCGATTATTATTATTATTATTATGATTATTGTACTACGGAAAAATTAAATAAAAGATTAATGGGCACAGGTATGATGTCGTCAGACACAACAATGTGACATCAACAGAGCTTGCAGAACATTTTATTATAAACGACTGTAATTTCGAAAAGCATCTTAAGGTGAACATTCTAAAAAAACATTACGTTACCCTCTGAAGGAAACTTGTTGGTTAACATCAGGAAACTGACAAGCAAATGACTGGTACTGAACGGGATATTAACAGAAGCCCATCTTAATTCACTAAGACAAAACATGTACATGTTAGCTCCAATCAATTAAGAATAGAACTTATGCCATGTTTAACATATTATTATTTTCGTTGCTGCTGTTTCCTCGATATTTCAAGACTCTCCCCTGTATTCTTGCCGAATTTAGCAACGCTGTCATCTGAATGGTTTCCATTACCTCCGTGATCACTCATTTCTATAGATACATCGCAACTGTTCACAGTTCTCCTATAAAAATGGCGATAACTGTCACCACATTACACAGTTTCCTATGTTCTTTGACATGAGCAAAATATTTATCGAGCACGTTTTTTTTATTTACAATGTCTACCCCGGTTTCTTAACCTGGATTAGTTGATTCGTTTGATTCGAAAAGGACAAGATAATGTTATGCATTTCATTCACTTAGGCACATTCTGGTCGGTTGCAGAATATATATATATATATATATATATATATATATATATATATATAAAGTAGTACAGGTTACGAATATAAATATATATATATATTGCATATATATATATATATATATATATATATATATATAAATTAAGTACTACAGATTACGAATATAATGAGTAGTGAGTTCGATCCTCACGAGGTGCCCCATATTTTGGGCCTTGTGCCACATCTAAGCTACGCTTGGAAAATCACGATACGATCCATCGCTAAAGTTGCAGGTAAAATGGTTGGCTCTCTGTAGCACTCCAGTAAGTGTTTGAGTCATGCTATCCTCTACCTTTACAAGAGCCAGATCAACCCGAAAATGGGGTACTGTTAACATACTTGGGCGGAACCTGCCGAGTCCTTACTTTCCAGTGTTGAGTTCAAAATCGTCTCCGAATTCTTTTCGGTCTCGTATTATTTTTCATCGTCAGCCTCTCTCCCACAGGCCTCTCGCTGGTCTATCGAGAAAGTGATCGGATGAACTACATTCTTTGGTTCCAACACGTCTAACATTCAAGACTAGCACTCGTCATGACACTTATATTGTAGTAAACCACCCACATTGTTTCCGTATTCCATTGATGAGGAGAAAGTTCCACTCGAACAGCTTCTTCTCGCCAACCACTAAGATCAAGTAACAGTAACATTGTCGTTTGAATAATTTTGATTCTTCCTCGACTATTCAGTACAACTGCTTCCTTTATTTTCCATAATGTATCCATTTCTTTTGCAGTTTTTTTTCAGATTTTTATTTTCTTTCAATTTTACTTTCTGTTCTGTATAAACCGTGACAAGTTTTATTTTCTTACAGACTGAGCTCTACGCCTTGATTATATTTTAAAGTCTCGGGGAAACGTATATGTATATTTTTAAACGGATCCGCGTTTCTACAGATATTTTGCGCTGTTCCCAGTGGATCGCTTTGAATTCTTCTTTCTTTATAATCACATCTTCCTTCAAACGAAATCAAACGAAGCAAGTCTTTTCAATATCCCATCAACCTTTTAAATACTAGAACTGAGTTTAGTAATGCTAATGTTTCGATTCTACAATGGATCTCGAATAACGGCAAACTCTTTGAAATACTCGCCAGCAATGATGGACATAAATTTTATCATCATTTTCCAAAACCATTTTCTTTTACTTCTCTGGCATGTTCTAGATATTTCCATAGTATTTCACTTTCTTCTTGTCTTACTATGTAATTTACTGACACAGCAGCATGTTCTTATATTAAGGCTCATCCAATAAAAGGCTCAAGAGCAACTCAAGGTAGAGGGTTAATGTTCAAATGGTCATGATCATTGAGTTGCGTGATATGAATGAAAGAGACAATAGGAAGTGAAGATAATGAGGAAGAGGAGTATAGTTGATAACTGCTCTTTTCCTTGTTTACGACAATTACGCCTGGTCTTTTGGCCTAGATCTATATCAAGGATAATGCTTTCATTTCAAAACTGCACGGCAAGTAACATTAATTTTCATAAAATTGTAACTAATCCGTTCGACAGACGAGGTCCTAATTCCACATAAACTAATTCATTTTTGCTGATGTTACATGTACTTGTAATTAAAAAAAAAGTGTCATAGAATTCATCTTGTGTTTTCTGATTGATTATCTATCACTTTTTCACTGTCAATTGATGATGATCAATTGACTAAAAATGGATTGAAATTAACATACACATTAATAGTTCTAGTATTTCCCGCCAACAGAAATGTCGAACAAAAATGGCGAGTAATGAATAAGATTAACGAAGGTTGCTGGAAGGTGACACTAGGAATGATGCCGATGCTTAACTCTTTGTTTACTAAGAAGAATTATTAAATATCAATTTTTCATGAATAAAGATTATTTTTCTTTGAACTTCAAAAACTGTAGCATAAAGGAATTAGGACTTTGATTATATATATATATATATATATATATATATATAGTCTTAAGGTGTGCTATATTTATGGAATAAAGTGCTCAATATCAGAGATAGAGGGTGTGTAAATATAAAAGTGAACATAGAAGTCAACACTTAGAGGCGACAGTCTGTTTCATGCTATATGCAATCGTCAGGCCACATATGCTATTATTTTTCTCGGCTATTTATATATATACGGGTTAGTGGTGCATTGTGGGTATTCTATTATGGCGGTTATTTTACCGGAAGTCGTTTGTTTATTTATTTGAGTCAAATTATATTGCTTGTTTTTATTTTTTATTTTTTTGTTTCTTATTTTATTATTTATTTATTTATTAACGTAGTAAAAATTTGTTTATATCACTTATTTAACAGTTTTGTTTTGGTTTGAGAATTTAATTAAAGCTATTTGTTCAATTTTGGGGTTGATTGTTGTAGTTCATTCTAAGTATTATTTTGGCGGGAACAGTTTTTAATTGATTACCTTTATTTGGGATTGGGTTGTTTATTTATTTACTTGGATGAATTTAGGTCAATTTATTTTACTTGTATATTTTCTCTTTTCGGTTTTCGATTTACCCACAATGCACCACTAACCCGTATATATATAAATAGCCGAGAAAAATAACAGCATATGTGTCCTGACGAGTGCATATAGCATTAAACAGACTGTCGCCTCTAAGTGTTGACTTCTATGTTCACTTTTATATATATATATATATATATATATATATATATATATATATATATATATATTGTGTATATTTAGACAGCATCTTTTCATTCAAAAAGGTTTGGTTAAATATTTTAGATATATCATGTCTATTAATTTTTCGTTGTGATCCTTTCAAGTCCGCGAATTAATTTCTTGGTAGCCTTAGAAAAATGAAAAAATATCAAAATTTTCTTTCAAATAGTTTTTATTTTCCCAGTTACTTTCAATTTCATGTGAGACAATTCTCAAGGGGTTAAGTTGTCTGTGAGTATGTATATGTGTTTCTGTACATTCAAAACATTTCAACTGCCTTTACAGCGTTTAATTCGTGAACTTCAAAATATCACAACGAAAATTAATCGACAGGATATGTCTAAATTATTTACCCAGACCGGTTTGAATATATATATACACACACACACACACGCACCCCCCCCCACACACACACGCACACACACACACACACACACATATATATATATATATATATATATATTACTAAATACAAAAGGAAAAAAAATATCTTAGTCGACGCGTCTTGTCCTCTGACGAACTATATTTTGTTTCAAGTATTTATATACATGAGCAAAAATGTTATTGGTTCTTCTAAATTCCTTGGTATAGGGGTGCTTATGAATATTTATTAGGTTAGCGGAAAAACAGGCAAGTTCACACACACGCATATATATATATATATATATATATATATATATATATATATATCAACTGAGAGTTTCATGCAATGTCAATCATCAGGCTCTTTCTAACTACTATGGGTTAACCTACCATTATATGGAAAATACTGGCCAAAGGTAGACCATATAACGGAGTTGGTAGAGGCTGTAATTTATGCCTGACGGAATAATTAATAACCCTGCAACGAATGGTACCTCAACTCTTGAATAGGAGAAATGAACTTATTGTAGCATGCTGACATAAGAATAAATATTTGATTAAAACCATATATCAGGAGTAGGGATTACCTGCCACCCTTAGACTATATGAGTTAAACGATACTTTTTTTCCGTAGTTACGCCTCTTGATTGCCATTGCATGAAATTCTAAGAATCGGATTTGCTATTATTATTATTATTATTATTATTATTATTGTATCATATTTAGGCTTTGTTAATTTTGACATTGATCCCCAGTTTATTTTATACATTTTATTTTAAGCTTTTATTCTTACTATATATATATGTGTGTGCGTGTGTTGGGCACCTCGAGGCGGTGTAATGGTTAGCAAGCTTATCTTGCTAAAACACTTAAGTAGTGTGTTCGATCCTCACTGGGTGTCCTCTACTTTCAGCCTTGTGGCACATCTAAGCTACGTTTGGATAATCCGTGTGTGTTGTGAGTTTGTCCGAAAAGTCATTCAACAATAATATTTGCTCGTTTAATTTCAAAATAAGCAAGGTTATTAAACAAAATTATTACTAGTATCAACGCCATCTTGTCCTCTGACGAACTATATTTTTTTATTACTATATTTTAGGAGCTGTTATCAGTTTTTCTTCATTCTTTCATATAAATTACCCCAAATGGACCCCTGATTGCGTACCGCCCCTGTGTCAAATAAAAATGCAATAAAGAAACAAACACATAAAACTGTTTTAGCAATAAAAAGGAATAAGTATAAGTATAAGTCATCTGAATATTATAAGTTACTCAAGTCCAATATGAGAGGACATTTTCAAACTTTAATATCATAAAGACATGGTTAAAAAATTCATTGTCTGAGGAGAATTTCGAACCATACATGTTGCTATCCATTGAACAGGAATTGTTAGATGAATTGAATGTAGAATCAATTATTGGCACATTTAAAACAATCATCTAGTAAACACAAACGATTGCTCTTATTAATATAGTGGATTACACACAATGCTATATTGTGTCAATTAATATGTAAAATATGCAAGAAACTATTTAAAAATGTTAATACCAATCTTATTGGGGAATGACTAAAAATACTTGCCCCTCCCCATTTTATAGGCAGAAGCACGCAAATGCATGCTGGGATTTTTCCTAGCCAATTCCAGTTCTCGGTTTCATTTGACTCGGTCCTGGTCTATCTTGTCTTGAAGTCAGAACACTACATTCGCTTGACCAAACTCTATGTCAACCCCAGTTCTTAGTTTGTGAACTTTTTATCATATTACTGTTGCTTTGTTTCTCCTTTTGTTTCATTGAGCAATTTTTTATCCACAGTCGTCTTGCGAAACCAGTCACAGCTTCACCATTCCCCCGTTGGCCAGCATTATCTGTTTCCACCTCCCACAACGAGGATGAGGGTGTTGGGTTTTGGGAGGCTTAGGTATTCTGGCCGGAGAGCGAGTGGCAAACCAAGAAGACGCTGGAGCAACTCAGTGGCAGAAACCCTCAGTGCCCACGATATATCTCTCCTCCAGACCACTCGCCTTACTGCTGACAGACGACTGTTTTTCCCCGCGAATCCTCACAGCACAAGCGGAAGGAAAAACTAAACTAAACTACTGTTGCTTTGCCATATTACTGTTAGTTTGCCTTGAAGATCTTGTTTGCTCCCTTTATCTTATTTTTCCTCTCTCCATTTTCTTGTTATTGCAAACTTTGTGAATTCTGTTTCTTAGACAATTCTGTTACTTATTTATGGATATTCATTCTATAATTATCAAACAATTACTTAAAATTAAAAAAAATAATGAATAAAAAATTAAATTATATCATTTTTTTTATCTGTCTATATTTCTGAGATAAGGTATTATGTACACTATTTACATTGTTCGGACTATCGTCCTCATCTTTGTTGCCATATTTATCATAAGGTTTCGGCTGTCGTACGCTTCGGCCTTCTTCAGGTGGTTAGAATTCACATTGTGAGTCGAGCTACGAACCCTTACTCCTCCATACGGACTACTTTCCCAGTTCTCACTTGTTTTACCGACTTTCACCTGAACTTTCCCAGAAGTCTATAACAAATACAATTTTATCCACATTTTCTACTGAGAAAATAACAGCTCTTCTTTACTTACACGCTTTGATGACGAATGGAGAGAGGCCTTTTTTAACATGACTAAATATTTTTACTTTCACTTCTTATGGAAAAAATCAATCAATAGATTTACTGAATGCTTCAAAAGGTTTTTTTTTCTATTTTCTTAAACTGGTGGGAATCTCCGCTTTTGTTGCGAGGTGTTCGACGTTTGTTGGTAAATATTTAATGTTTCTTGCAACAAATTTCCCGCAAACAATATTTGGCGCACTCGTGTGAGATCGAGTAATTATATCCAACATAAATATGGAAATTAAACCCACAATGCGTGTAATAACAAAAACAAATTATATTAATCGGTACACAGTTAAAAACAGGGGAAAAAAAATTGAAATTTAGATATTACGAATGTACCCGTTTTCATGTGTGATATAAGTTTCTTTGTGTGATACACACATGTGTGTGGGTGTGAGCGTTTAGTTGATCGGGGAAACGAACATGCTCCAGCAGAGATGTTCTCATCTACTCTATCTTGGAGCAAGAGGAAGAAAGAGAAAGAGGAAGGAAATGTTTGTCTTCTTATACAACACCAACTAACGGGTGTTTGGTGAAGCCAGGTGGGGGTAAACCACAAACCTATTGAAGTATATTTAACAGATAATGAAACCAGGATCAGTAGTTATCATAAGAAAGTTAGTGTCGCTATTTTCTCTCGAATGCCGATAAAGACGAAAATTATTCTGAATATAAACAAATCTCATCGCTTCCAATGGAACTATGTCTTGTTTTATTTATTAATTCTGAAAAGCCGAGTCAAGTTTCCTTAACAATAACAAATGGTCACTTGTATTAAACAGTCACCAATACATTGAACATATCGTTAAAAAGTATTTAAGGATAAAAAGAACTTATTCTGACGCATTTTCGAAGCATTTCGACATTTTTTGTTGCTCTGGTGTCGTAATAAAACATCAGAAAGCTGAAGTGTTAATGACCTTCTGTGGGTGAGGTTTTGTGGGTATCTTTTTGCTCACAAATCCGTTTCGATGTTGTGAATTTTGCTTGAGGTTAGAAGTTCTCGTATGGCAAACCTTCTAATAAATTCCAGATGAAGAGATATAAAATTTGAAAAGATTCACTCGGGTATTTCTGTCAGGTGAGATGCAAGGTAAGAAGTTTGAATTATAAAAAGGGAAATACCTTGATTGTTTGTTGTCTAATTGGAAATCCGAACCAAAAAGAAAGAATTATGGTAAGAAGCGACGGGCGATGTAATAATAATAATAATAATAATAATAATAATAATAATAATAACAATATATTTAAAATACTAACAAGAGAAGTTTGTGTATGTAGGAAAATGAAAAACAAAAATATATGTAAGAAGAAAGAGAATAAAATTTTTAAAATGTGCTGACGATATTTATAACAACGTTTCGGCCGTTGTAGGCTTCGGCCTTCTTCGCGTGGTTGGAATGTCGCACTGAACCTTTTATTTCGCTCCTTAAGGACACATGGCACAGTAGATAAAGGTATTAGTTAGATCCATTGACAGGACCCAAAGAGTGTGAGTTCAATACCTGGTTAAGGCGGTGGAGAACTTGGAGAGGGGAATTAACAGGCGATAACTGATAAGTGACATCCATTAGACATGGAACAAGAACAGTCTACCCCAGCGAGCGAAATAAAGGGTTCACTTCGACATTCCAACCACCTGAAGAAGGCCGGAGCGTACAACGGCTGAAACGTTGTGATAAATAGTGAAGCAAAGATGAGGACGACAGTCCGAACAATGTAAATAGTGTCATTTTTTTATTTACATTTGGTATCTAATTGTCAGTAATATAGCGATTTTCCAAGAGTAGGTTAGATGTAGCAGAAGGCCGAAAGTACGGGGAACCGTACCAACTCACTACTCAGTCGTAATTGTTCTAGCGAGACAAGCTTGCTAACCATTACACCAACTCGAAGGGACCATTGTCAGCAATATATGCAGTACATACACATTGTAATTTTTTTTCCGACAAAAATTTTAATTGTAATCTTGTTTTTCCATAGGCATTTTTTGAAAGTTTGATGTATTCTTTCTGAAAATTAAATGATACTATTGTAATTATGATTGAAACCCCTTTGTATCCTGGCAACCAACAGACCCAGTTTGATCTTCTTTTATTTGTGAAAATCTCTTAGAGCTAGATCGTGTTCACAATGTACGTCTTGTCTCCCCTTATTAAGTTATTGCGTATTGGATTGAAATCTAATGCCTTGTTTAAAACGATCAACCTTTTAAATGGGCGTCGTTTTCTGAAGAGCCAAATCTCTCTACGTGCTTTGCATAGACATAAGTAAGTTTTCATCTTGACGTTAAGCTTCTTAGCATGTAAAGGAATCCAGTATCAAACATTTATAATTTGATTTCTTTTATTAAGGACTTCCTACAGAAATGACGGTTTGCTGCGTTGAAAATCAACAAGAAGACATCAAAATTTCCGGGTGGGTTCAAACGAAATCAAAGCGTTTCTGATTTCTTTCGTAGCCAGCAAACGCGGGAAAATGCAATCAGAAATTCCCTTGGATATGACATCAGGTGTGTCTATAATGCTCTGTGCCCCATAGATTCCACTCTGTTCACCCACGCACCCCGATCCCGACGATTTTTACCTGGCCGACCCCAATATCATCTTCCGCTTTCAACTGTTGAATGTTTTTCAGCTGACAACATTAAGAAAACTTTTTCATCTTTGCCGTTTCCGATCGACGAGCCACCCAACTCCTCCACCTACCCACCAAATCAGTACATGTCCATCACCCAATTTACTCTTCCTCCTCCTCTCGCACCTCCTAACTCTTGACATTTTTTTCTTTTCTTTTTTCTATTTTTTGTTTAATATCTACGCCTTAATCTTTCTAAGAATTTCAAGTTGGGATTTTTACTTTGCTTTTTTTCTTTTTTTCGTTTCGTTCTTTGTCCTTTCTTTCTTTTTTTCTTTTCTTTGTTACGTTTTTTTTTTGTAATCTTTACAACCTAATTTTTCAAAAGAATTTCTGGTTAGAGATTTTACTTTTCTTTCTTTTCTTTTCTTCCTTTTCTTTTCTTTCTTTCTTTCTTTCTTTTCCTTTTACACCGTCTTTTTCTTTATTTTTCCGCGTTTTTATTCTCCTTCTTTTAGTTTCCTTTTTGTTTCTTTTTCTTTTTTAGTTACGATTGCATTCGTTCTTTTTTCATTCTTCTTTAATTTCTTTTTCCTCTTTTATTGTTTCTTTGTTTTTATGCATTTCTTTCTCTTTTACATTCATATTATGTTTTCTTTCTCTTTGTTTAATTTTTTCTTTGTCTTTCCTCCCTCCCTCACCCCCCTCCCTCACCCCCCTCCCGTCCTTCCTTCCTTCCTTCCTTCCTTCCTTCCTTCCTTCCTTCCTTCCTTCCTTCATTTAGTTTGCTATTTCTTTTACATTCTTTCTTTACTATTCACGTTCCTCTTCCTTCTTTTACTTTCTTTTTTCTTTTCCTTTCTTTCTTTCTTTTTTCTTTCATTTTTTTAGCTTTTCTTTCATCTTTCTTTTGTTTTTTCTTTCATATTTACATTTTCCTCTTCCAAATCCCTAGTCTTTATACAAGTTCTTTGCTCTTTTCATCGTCAGCACATTTTTAAAATTTTATTCTCTTTCATCTTACATATATTTTTGTTTTTCATTTTCCTACATACACAAACTTCTCTTGTTAGTATTTTAAATATATTGTTATTATTATTATTATTATTATTATTATTATTATTACATCGCCCGTCGCTTCTTACCATAATTCTTTCTTTTTGGTTCGGATTTCCAATTAGACAACAAACAACAAACAATCAAGGTATTTCTCTTTTTATAATTCAAACTTCTTACCTTGCATCTCACCTGACAGAAATACCCGAGTGAATCTTTTCAAATTTTATCTCTCTTCATCTGGAATTTATTAGAAGGTTTGCTATACGAGAACTTCTATCTCCAAGCAAAATTCACAACATCGAAACGGATTTGTGAGCAAAAAGATACCCACAAAACCTCACCCACAGAAGGTCATTAATACTTCAGCTTTCTGATGTTTTATTACGACACCAGAGCAACAAAAAATGTCGAAATGCTTCGAAAATGCGTCAGAATAAGTTCTTTTTATCCTTAAATACTTTTTAACGATATGTTCAATGTATTGGTGACTGTTTAATACAAGTGACCATTTGTTATTGTTAAGGAAACTTGACTCGGCTTTTCAGAATTAATAAATAAAACAAGACATAGTTCCATTGGAAGCGATGAGATTTGTTTATATTCAGAATAATTTTCTTGTCTTTATCGGCATTCGAGAGAAAATAGCGACACTAACTTTCTTATGAAAACTACTGATCCTGGTTTCTTTATCTGTTAAATATACTTCAATAGGTTTGTGGTTTACCCCCACCTGGCTTCACCAAACACCCGTTAGTTGGTGTTGTATAAGAAGACAAACATTTCCTTCCTCTTTCTCTTTCTTCCTCTTGCTCCAAGATAGAGTAGATGAGAACATCTCTGCTGGAGCATGTTCGTTTCCCCGATCGACTAAACGCTCACACCCACGCACATGTGTGTATCACACACACACACACACACACACACACACACACACACACACACACACACACACTTATATCACACATGCAAAAACAGGTACATTCATAATATCTAAATGTTTTTTTTCCTCTTTTTAACTGTGTATCGATTAATATAATTTGTTTTTGTTATTATACGCATTGTGGGTTTAAATTCCATATTTATGTTGGATATAATTACCCGATCTCACACGAGTGCGCCAAATATTGTTTGCGGGACAAATGTTGCAAGAGACATTAAATATTTACCAACAAACGTCCACACCTCGCAACAAAAGCGGAGATTCCCACCAGTTTAAGAAAATAGAAAAAAAAACCTTTTGAAGCATTCAGTAAATCTATTGATTGATTTTTTCTATAAGAAGTGAATGTAAAAATATTTAGTCATGTTAAAAAAGGCCTCTCCCCATTCGTCATCAAAGCGTGTAAGTAAAGAAGAGCTGTTATTTTCTCAGTAGAAAATGTGGATAAAATTGTATTTGTTATAGACTTCTGGGAAAGTTCAGGTGAAAGTCGGTAAAACAAGTGAGAACTGGGAAAGTAGTCCGTATGGAGGAGTAAGGGTTCGTAGCTCGACTCACAATGTGGATTCCCAAAGGAGCGCGGCATTATACAGTTAGTACCACAAAAGGGTTATGTCCTCCACAATATTCTAAAAGTATCTGTGTGTATAGACGAGTAAAGAATAGAATCTCAAGTCAGAAAGAAATGTATAGCCATTCCACTTAATTTGGTAAATCGATTAAAGGGAAACGGTGTCAGAGAGATAGCTGAGTCCATTGGATTATTTTGCTTATCAGAACCGGTAACCAAATCAAACGGGCGCAACAATTTAGATATCTGAGAAGCGTATTAACAGAGGATGGAAATGGCGACACGAGAATCCGAAGACGCACTGAGATGACAAAAGCTGAACAGAGTATTAAGAAACACAAAACATTCGTTAGAAACAAAGCAAAGACTACTGAACTGGTATATAGTATTAGTCCTCCGCTATGCCAGTAAATGCTGTAGAATCTTCTTACGGATGAAGAAGAGATTGAAGCATCAGAAATATGGTTCTACAGAAGGATGCTGTGAATACAATAGACAGGACATGTGAGCAAAGGGGTAGTTCTAGAGACAATGGCAACAAAAAGACGCTTATTAACAACAGGAAGAGAGAGTTGAAATTTTTAATAAGGAGACAGGGTTTGGAAGATTTGATACTCACAAGAGAGATTGAAGGCAAGAGGGCAAGAGGGAAGCAACGCACAACTTACTTGGCGAGCTAGGTCGAATGGATGGCGAAGCAGGATTTAGGAGAGATAGCAAAAACAAAAGTTATTATCAGCTACAAAGGACAGGGAATTAAGAGGAGCCATGATCACCAACGTCTTGAAGGGACATGGCATATTGAAGGAGAAGAATCAATTTTAAAAGTGTGCTGGGTGTGAACGTAAATGTGGAAGTGTTATCAGCCTGAAAAATGGAACCATAGAACAGAAGTTCGTTATCAAGTCAAAGCTGCTTCGTTTCACGTTGATCTAATAACCGTAGAAAAAGCATAAATCAACTACTTGGTAAATAATGTTCATCTATATAAGTCTTGTCACTGAGTTGTCACGATATTTAACTGGAAAATGAGTAGAAGATTGTGAATTTTGGAAAAGCTTCCCAAATAGATACGGTAATTTGATATCATCTGCTATCCTGACAAAGGTAAGCCAATAAATATGTGGGTACATGTGGATATATATATATATATATATATATATATATATATATATATATATATATATATATATATATATATCCACATGTACCCACATATGTATTGGATATATATATATATATATATATATATTTGATGCTGCTGCTCTTGCTGCCACAGCCTTTGGGGAGGCCCAACATCTACTAAATCGTTTCTCTGCTGCATATAAAGCCTTTGGTCTTACCCTTAGCATAAAGAAAACTGAAGTAGTGCACCAACCTTTTCCTACTCCGAAGCAATTCTGTGATGAGAAACAAAAAACACAAGTCTACAAATTCCAGAGAGACCATTGAAAGTAGAAGACAAAGCCCTGAACTATGTAAAGTCTTTCACCTATCTTGGTAGCAAAGTCAATTACAGTGGAACTTTAGATGATGAAATCATGAATCGGATTGCTAAGGCTACCAGTGATTTCGGCAAACTTCGCCATCGCTTGTGGGATGGGTGGGATACCCGACTGGATAGGAAAATTCGGGTTTGCCATCCTTTTGCACGGCTCAGACACGTGGACTCCATACAGGTACTATATACGCCAGTTGGATGTTTTCCTTAAGAACTGTCTGCTTGCCATCTGTGGAGTTAGCCTTCAAGACAGAACATCCAATGTTGACCTGTTTAACAGGTGTAATATTGGAGAAATATAGACTTTCCTCATACAGTCTCAGTTGCGGTAGACTGGTCATGTTTTAAGAATGTCTGATGACGGGATACCCAAGATCCTAATGTACAGTCAGTTTGATGAGAGTTATAAGAATGTAGGACGCACATGGCTTAGATGCAAAGACAAGCTGAAGAACAATTTGTTAGCTATCAATATAGCTAATAATATATCTCATGACACCCTCGAGCGCTTAGCCTTGGAGCGGGTAGAATGGAGATCAACGTGTTTTAGTGGACTCATCAGTTTTCAATCACCTAGTCTGAATCGTCTACAAGAAGTGAGAGTAAGATCTAAAAGGTCAGTCAATCTAACAGTGACCTCATCCCACAGCCCTCACTCTATGCGGCCTCCTTTGCAAATTACATGCGAGTCTTAAGTGCCACTTAAGATTATCACACAAAATTCTTAAGTGAATCAATTGGTTAAGTTGCCAGATCATCATACGTCGAAACCGACGGGAGAGTCCATTATATATATATATATATATATATATATATATATATATATATATATATATATATATATGCATATCTGGGTGTGCATGTATCGTAGTGGTTGTTCCCGTGGAATGCGTGAATATCGTGTAGAGTTCAAATTCTAGGAGAGACGGCTGCATTTACTTACACCCAAATCTCTGGAAAGGTATGAATTCATTTCTTCTCCTGTCAGCTAGGTGTTAATAGCAGGGTAGACTGGGTTCTTTAGCTTTGGCTTGCAATCAGTCTAGAAGAAAGAAACTCTGAATTCAAAACCGTATGTCGTGGTGTAGTAAAATCACCGCGTAAAAATACTTGATACAGGAAACCATAGCAACAACAGCTAGTTTATGAAGCTATTACTCTCCAGGAGAGTCTACAGAGTTCACATACATGTCTCAATAGTTCAATCTAGACGGGAGATATCTAGCTGGATTAACCGGGGCTCTTTAGCTTTAATGGCAACCAGCGCAGGATAAAGACAACTTTGAATTCAAAAGTCGTTGCACATGAAACTAGAAATTACACACCATAAAAACCCTACGATATGGAAACCACAGCAGCATCATTTAGCGGGGTAAAGACGTGGCCCTCTATCCACCGGGAAACCTACAGGGTTAACATACACATACATAGCACATGCATATATATATATATATATATATATATATATATATATATATATATATATATATGTGTGTGTGTGTGTGTGTGTGGATATAAACTAAATAATGAAGTATTAACAACTGTATATGAGTAAGATAGCGAGCATTCGCCATATGTACCTGACGAATTGGGAAACCAACATTCAGTAATATAAACTATGAACATGCACACAATCGTGTATTGAAAATGAAAAATTAACTAACTAACGCCTTTATCCACTGTACCATGTGTAAAGACGTTAGTTAAATTCTGTGACAGGAGTGTGAGTTCAATATCTGGTTAAGCTGGTGGAGAACTTGGAGAGGGGAATTAACAGGAGATAACTGGTAACTGACATCCATTAGACATGGCACGTGGAACTAGAACAGTCTACCCCAACGAGCGAAATAAAGGGTTCAGTTCGACATTCCAACCACACGAAGAAGGCCGAAACTTTGTGATAAATATGGCAACAAAGATGAGGATGATTGTCCGAAGAATGTAAATAGTGTACATAATACCTCATCTCAGAAATATAGACAGATGCTTCTATTGCATCTACTTGTCTCCCTTGTTTTGTGGATTCACATAATCGATGATGTCAAACAAAAGTGACATGGAATTGTACGATTTCTTATCAAATAATTTTTGTCTACAAGAAACATCCTGAATTCTTTTATTTATAACAGCGACACAAAAAAAACACTGTAAAATAACACAGTGGAATCGTCAAACTTAGCTTCTTCACACAACTGACAAAACAGCCGCGTTTCCTTTTACCTTTTATGAAATTGATTATTTTCATCCAGTCACTCGTGATTCAGGTTCAAACTTGTTTGGAAACTGCTCGTCAGTGAATGGCCAGCTTGCAGACTTGTGTTCATTTTTAAAGTGCCCCAAACCCATTTACATAGGTACCTCTAAAAATTCTGTGCAGCTCTGACTTTGGTCAGAGATAACAAATGTTGATCAATTAACTTTGTTTTCTGAGAGGTTTTTGTTGATTTCATGCGGGAAAATAAATGTTCACGCATATAGGTAGAATCAAACAATGCCATAATCTTTGTGGCAAAATTTCTGAAGTTTTAAATCATTTCAAGGAGATATGAAAAGAACCAAGGTATTCCTACTCCAAGATACTTTTCTCTCAGTGTAGAATCCGACTGCATTTTTATTAGTTCCATCTGCAGGCTTTCTTCTGTCTTGGCAACATCAAAGGTCAATGGTGCTGAAAATAATGAAAACTGGTGTTGAAAAGATGAAAAATCACTAAATCTTTTCTGAAATTCCTTTGACAACAATTCCAGGTGACAGTCATCCTTAGCAAATCTAAGTAGAGTTTCGGTATTGGCAGTGTTTTTCATCTTTTTGCATATAGGAAAATGAACTAAATTTTCATTTGAAAAACTGTGACTTCCATAAGCTTAGTTTTGTAATGAAACATTTGATGTCGTTATACATTATATTATTATATGAGTGATAAGTTTTTTTGTTTTTATTTTATATTTTCCGATTAAGATCAGTTGATTATGCAGTACTATCCATAACAAAATCTAGATCTTGGAGCCAACTTTCATCTTTTAATTCATCTGTTTTTTTTATTGTTCATCTCCAAATCACAATTATTTATTGTCTCAGCAAATAGAATCTTTTGAGCACCTTGTGATATGATAACTTCAGTATAAAATGAAACATCGGTGAACTGATTATCAAATATCTTCCAACAACTGACTGAACTGACGGTGATTGAGAGCATGACTTCTGATATAATTCACTGTCTTTCTGACCAAGCTAATCATATGATCCAATTTTAAAATCTTTGAACACACATTTTCCTATGTGCAAATGATGGATGTGATTTTTCTAGTTTTTTTTTTTTTTTTTTTTTTAATTTGGCAGCAACACCATTATGTTTGCCAATCATATTTGCAGCACCGTCAGAAGATAAACATGCAAGTTTATTCAAATTAAAACTATACTACTTCAAAACCTTTAAAACTCACGCAAAGATGTCCTGGCTTGTTGTAGTGTCATGCATGAGGACCAGTTCAATCAGTTCTTCATAAATATTAAATTCACTGTCACAGACCTTGATGAAGATTGCAAGCTGTGCTATTCTAGTGATGTCAACGATCTCATCAATAGCAATAGGAAAATGTTCAAACCTTGATCATACAGCATGTGTGTGTATAGAGGGAAAAGTGTGTGAAAAGCGAAGAAAAGAAGTAGTCTTCATTCACAGCTCTACAAATTTAAATGATGTTATTACTGAGTATCAAAATAATCTTTGTTGTCTTTTAAGTTGAAAGAAACCAGTTATAAACTTCTTCACAAAGTTCAGAGAAAAATGTTTTCTTTATCTTTTTGCAACACAAAAAGAAATTGTGTTAGGGTGAAAAGTGTGTATGAATTTATCACGCAAACATTCACGATTTACATTATATCATGTATATGTGTATATAACGTAGTTAGCAGTCAGTCGATTAAATATCAGTGACATTACGTCTTTGACGACAATGTGTAGTTTATGTCTCGCTTGGGTATTTTTATAATGTAAACTTAATGTAAACCGGTTTATGAAAATACTTTAAAAGCGAGAAATTAATTTGCAAGAAGGAACTTAATACTCAATAAGTTAACGTGAGTTGACGAAATATTTGAGAATTCAGCATTGTTTACATTCCCCGAGCAAATTATTATGAAAATTCAAAACTATTATTAACTTAAGAAAACCGGATCACATAAAGTTAAAAGTTAAATTTACAAAACTCAGAAGTGTTATTGGCTAATAAATATATTTAACAATTTTTAATATCCGTTCTTAGGAAGGAAAAGATTGTTAATTATATTATGACTGTGATCCTTCAATATATTTAACATACGACAAGAAATGATTCTCTGTTTTTTAAAGCTTGCATGGTGTGTGAGACAACGTCGCTGATTGGTTCATAAATACTATTGTTGGAATTTGAATTTGAAATTCGGGAGATACAATTTTTTCACAGAATTGGAATTTTAGTGATAAATTCTTAAATCTCTTGAAATTGTTGTACAATGTTGACGAATGACTCTTCTCTAACGTACCTCTAAATTCTTGATCCAACCTTTAAAATAATTCTCATCCTTTAATGTGATAAACAGTTCAAATGCTACGGTTACCCCTTCCTTATTGGAGAATGTTTTATTGCGTATGAAAAAGATCAAAATGTTTAAATAAGAGATAAAATTTCATAATTCAGGCGATGCAGCTTTTGGACAGTTGACTAAGAAGTGTGCGGTCTGGCGTTGTCGTGCATAAAAAAAAAATGGGCCATCACTATTCACAAGTCAAGGATGATTCTTTTTCAATTTTTCGTGCATACATTCAATTTCCCCGCAATAAGAAGTTGCTGTTATTGTTTTATCTTGAAGCAAGAATGAATAAACCCTTTGAAAGACCACCATACAGTAACCACTAACTTTTTAGTCTACAGTGGAGTTTTGAGGTATTGGTTCACTGATTCATTTGCATCTAACCACTGACCAAGCCTATTAGTGTTGTCAAAAAGTATCCATTTCTCATCGCATGTAATGATTCGATGCAAAATGGAACTTTTCCCTAGTTTTTACTCCTAGAGTAAGATTACTCGATATTGTTTCTTTGTAATCATTTTAATTGGGCTTATGAATAACAATATATTGAAAGAAAAATTATCTGGAAATCAAAAGAATCAAGAATTAGTCAAGATTTTTTGATATACTAAGGAGGTTATTCGTTAGAAGACCGGATCAACAAACTTGTGAAGCATCTTGTTACTCCAGGTCAGAAAGTTAGAATGTTAGTGAAGGCGAAGGTTATCTTTAATAAGTTGAAATATGTTCTTGGAATAATCTATATATATTGGAACTTTATTTCAATACTTCATGAGCTTCCGGTCCTTATATATGGTTAATTAATGATGAACATATCATTTTCGATTATTTCATTAAGATTCTTCTGTTAAGATTGGAGAGTAATTATACATTCTTATTGCTCAAAATGGGGTCCAATAGTGTTAAAAAAAACCCTCGGGGAATCCCAGTAAGATATCTTTAATCATTTCTAAGATACAACAGTTCAGAGCTTAATCTAACAATTTTGATGTTACTCGATTTGGGCACTTTTGATGTTACATCCGGTCTCTCTCTCTGTCTCTTTATATATATATATATATATATATATATATATATATATATATATATATATATATATATATATAATATAACTATATAATTTTGTATAATATAATATATAGATATATATATCAACAGTATTTACAAAAATATGACAAACTGGAAAGTTTTTTGTGACGCGTTTCATCGCATGAAACGAGACACAAAACTTTTCCAGTTTGT
This sequence comes from Acanthosepion lycidas, assembly GCA_963932145.1. Lineage (NCBI taxonomy): Eukaryota > Metazoa > Mollusca > Cephalopoda > Sepiida > Sepiidae > Acanthosepion > Acanthosepion lycidas. The sequence continues at coordinate 57,364,961 of OZ010603.1, read as the reverse complement.
CATATATATATATATATATATATATATATATATATATATATATATATATATATATTGATTAAATATAACAAACAACAAATGTCCATTATGTTTTAGCATGAGCCTTTCCAAGCGTTGCATAATGGATTTAGTTTCAAGAGAAAATTGTCCAACATTTGAATTTTATCATATTGGTCGTCAATCTAAGCTTTCGGTTCGAATTATTCATCATCAGAGCGGTTATATGGACATTACGAGTGAGATGTTCACCGTCAAAAATGACTTCCTGTTTTCTTTTCATAGAGGTTTGCTATGAAACGATAACGGTCTCGGAATAGCAGACGCATGTCGTAAATTCGTAATGCGGCTGTATGACGTGGCACATGGCCACGTGAGAGAAAGAAATGTTATCAACAGAACCATATGCTTAAATGCATTGTAATATGTTGTGACTGTTTTGAAATGTAACTTTGTTGAGTGTGGGTTGCTTTGTTTTAATGTAGATGGCCTCTAATATTTTAAGGTTCTTTTTACTGTGTTTATGTGTAAGTATTATTGTGTTATCAACTAATATCTGCCTAATATTATGTACATGACTATGTTTTTCTAAGAAATAATGTTTAATGGAACTAAGATCAGAAAGGTGACAGGTAAGTCTACGGGAGAATGTGGTTGTAGTAAAACCAATATATGTATTAGGTTTATTATTAGTATCAGAGATACAATCTGTGAACGGTCATGTAAATTGATACACTACATTGGTTTTTGTAGAGGATTTAGTTGTGGTTGTAGGGTTATTGGAGACGATGATGTCAATTGTTTTAAATTTCTATAATATATGATGAGCTTAACTTTATTATAATTAATGGGTTTAACATTTTTACCTGTTATGTTTTTGAGCGCTGTTTCATCCTGTTTGTAATTATTATGATTTGGTTACAATAGTATAAGTTAATAGTGTTATGTTTATTTTGACTTACGTTGTACTTAGAATTATTATTAATATTATCATTTTTGTTGGTGCTATTATTAAGTTTATTGAGATACATTTTAATTTGTTGATTAATGACAGAATTAGAGAATCCATTATTAATGAGTGTTTGATTTTATGTAATTCTTTATAGAATATGGTTTTGGAAGCAGATATCATTTGTGTGCGTTGGATTAAGTTGTTTTTTTTTCTTATATCGTTAGGGGTAATCATTATTATAATTAAGAAGACACGAGTTAATGCTTGTGGGTTTTCTATATAGAGAAATAGTAAATTTATGTGTGCTGGAATCAAGAAATACATCAATGGATGCAACTTTATTATTAATGCTGAGATCTAGTGTAAATTTGAGGACAGAATGACTTTCAAATTTGTTTTTAAGTTGTATAATTTGATCAATATTTTTAACTAAAATGAAAATGAATTCTATGTATCTTACATATATAGGGGGTTTATTAGGGTCATTATGTATTTTATTTTCTAAATGTGCCATATAATAATTAGAAAAAAGGGGATCTAAAGAGGATCCCATCGCGATACCGTCTATTTGAGTATAAATATTGCTTAGGGGCTCATGAAAAGGTACTTGAGGGGTACATGCTAATAATATTTTGTTTAAATAGTGGGTTTAATATTGATAAGTGGGAGAGAAGTGTGATTGTTTACATCAAGGATAATGATGTCAGTCGTTTCATGGATGGGAACATTAGTAAATAAATTCTGTACACCTAAAGATGCGATTATTTGGTTGTTTGGTTTTACAGCATGAAGAATTTGTACAAATTCGTTTGTGGAGTTAAAACAATATTTACTTGGGTAGTATGGAGTAATTAATTTGTTAAGGGTTTTTGAAAGGTAATATACTGGTGTAGGTGTATGTGAAATGATAGGTCGGAAGGGATGATCTTTTTATATTTTTTTACATTTCCATAAAGGTAGCCAGGTTGATAGTCACCTAGAATCTTTTGAAGTTTACAGGATCCGTCCCAAATGAACAGTAATTTTAAGTGGAACCCATGTTTGTTTAAAATAACGAAAGTATTAGTTTTATCAACTCGTCAGGAAGCAATACTGTTATTATCTTTTAGTTGTTCAGCTGCATTTCTTAAAGGAGTGTTTATAATTCCATTTAGATAATTATGGAATCAGTGTTTCATAGATTTGGCTTTAAGTAAATCTCTTAAACCTACCTGTGTAGTAATATGGTTATCTTTTTGCAATAGAAGTATTTGTTGGTATAAAGCTTCAGCTTGCGTTTGTTTAAACCTTAGATGAGGCTTTAAACATTAGATTAGTTTTTGTCTTTATTTTCTCTTGAAACTAAAGCCATTATACGACGCTTGGAAAGGATCATGATAAAACATAGTAGACATCCGTTGTCTGTTATATATAACAATATATGTTTGAACAATGATCTGCTGCCCATATATATATATATATATATATATATATATATATATATATATATATATTTATTTATATATTTGTGTGCGTATACAGGAAAAAAGACAATAGGAATACTGTATGCAGTTTTAGCCGGCCCGTTTTGAAGGCGGGAAACGAAATGAATTTATTTGGACAAAGCATCTATAAACAAAAAACAAAATGTTGTTAGTTACTAGAAGAATTTTAAAACGATTATATATATTCATTGGGTCAACAGAAAAATCACGTTATTTACTTTTTATGTTTGATGTGAATTATATATATATATATATATATATATATATATATATATATATATATATATATATATATATAATATTACTTCATTATGGTTCGAATAGACACGCCCTTTTTATTTATGAAGTTGTGAATTTTGTCTGTTGGCCTGCACATTCGTGGGCAGCTATTTCAAATACGAAATATCCGATATAATAACGTTTGAAGTAAGAAAAATATCGGATGAAAAATATATCCCTTAATTCTTTACAAACAGCATATATATATATATATATATATATATATATATATATATATATATATATATATGTGTGTGTGTGTGTGTGTGTGTGTGTACATAAAATGTAGTCGGTTTGATAAGATGACTATACTTATATTCATCGAAATAAATTTATTACTGACAAAGGATTTTTAATTTTTTTCCGATTATATTTTCTGTATCACATATATGAGCTCTCATATGGACAAAAAAAAATACTTTTTTGAATAATCCCTACCAATTCCAATTTGATATTATATATATATATATATATATATATATATATATATATGTATATGCTAAAAATATAGATTTAAGGTATTATGCGTCAAAGTGCTCAATATCAATGATAGAGTTTATGTAAATATAAAAATGGACGCTGAGGTCAACTCCAAGAGAAAACAGTGTATTTTATTCATAAACAAAATCGTCAGGCATCTGTATTGTAGGCAACTATTTATACAGGCTGGTGAATTGTACATTCAGCCAGTTGTGTGCCATTCGTAATACACGCTTAGGCGATACATGACTGACGAGGCAAATTTTTCCCCGCAGTAGTTTGCCATTTCTTTCTGCAGTAGACCAGTTGCCATCCAAGGATATAGAATTCGGTCTGTCCTGCTATTTACCCTGCTTTAGGGAGAAGAAGAGGATTAATGCCTTTTCCAAAGGGTATTAGCACGTAAGTGAATGTAATGGATTCGACTGGAATTCCTCAATCCGAGCCGCTATCCATTACTCCACCGTGCCTTTCGGCGAATAGTACATTAATGATAGAGTTAATATTGTATAATACTAACGGTTACTGGCTGGGCGGCACAATTATATTTCAAATTATTCTAGACGCTATTGAGTAGAAATAATTGTGGATTCGAATGCGGTTATTGGTAGCTATTTTATAGTGTTGTTTTTTTACTAGTTTTCCTCGTTATTTATTATTGATGAATTTATTATTAATCATTATTATAATCATTATTATAATCATATTTATTTAAACCTCGAAAGTGTTACTGAATGAAGAATGGCCAAAACGGAGGTTGGAAGTGAAATGGTAATCTTTATAACATTAACAAAATACAATACTCGCCAGCGGCGTGAAGTAGGTAAACCACGGATAGTGGTGGACTACTTAGCATATTAACCTTACTTACAATAGTGTCCAACGTATTTATGAGGACTGGGACCTACCCATTAGTGCTCATAGGTACGGTATATAACATTATTATTATTACATTTACCTGTCTTTATGTGTGCATTCGTAGTTTGTTAATTTCTTTATTATTTACTAAATTTGCTTACTTATTTATTGAATTATATCTTTTGATTATTTTATTTGTTTATCTACTTTTGTTTTATTTGTTCTTCTTGTGGGATTGGTTATTTCATTTGCTTAGTTTGAATATTGGCTTTGTCTAAATTATGTTGTAGTATCTGTATTTGCATTTTTCATTGTTTTATTTTACAAGGTATTCGTTTTTAATTTTCGATTTTTAAGCAACGTAGTAAAAGTGTGTTCTGATCGTTTAGTTAGTAGTTTGTATTGATCTGGCAAGGTGAGTATTGCTATTTTCTTCTACAGAGAGACTAAAGTTTTTGGATTTATTGTTGTAGGCTGATGATGTTATTTTTTTTTTTTTCATGAAAACTTTGGTGTGATTAGTTTTTTTGGGTTTTTTTTTTTTATTTCCCATACATATTTAGAAAGCATTGTGCACTTTGCGTATTTAATATTTGTAAAGGATGTTTTGTGTGTGTAGTTTCTTTCCAGAGTCAGTTACCCTGTGAATATTCTTCTTCGTTACCTGTTGATTTACATTGCAAATTTTTAGTATTTTTCCATAAACCATTCTCATTTTTTAGCGATTATATGAAGGTACCTATAAACCTAGTGAGCCAGACAAACCTACCCAGGTTTCACCTAAGCGGATCGTCAGGGAAAGCTGGCTAAAGATGCAAAGGGAAAAGCATATTTATAGTCGAAGTCAAAATTATACCACGTGACCAAAGATAAAGAAAAACACAAAAACACCGGTGGGTGGGGGTTTAAAGATTTATTCAACTAAAATTAAACTCCAAAACAGAAATTCTTAACATATGTAGGCATAAAAAATCTTGTTTACTAAATTAAGACGATTTTCCCCGTTTACTTTGTCATTACACGTTAATGTTCGGATTTTAATATCCCCTCCCCTTTTAATATCCCCTCCCCTTTTAGTTGAATAAATCTTTAACCTTCACTTTGCATCTTTAGCCAGCTTTCCCTGACGATCCTCTTAGGTGAAACCTGGGTAGGTTTGTCTGGCTCACTAGGTTTATCTAGGTCTGCTCTACGGTTGTATTGAACTCTTTTGTTAGTTAGTTGTTTACTCGTGTCGGTTTTTTTTCTTTGGGCTTTAAACCTGTATCTGTGCGATTTTTTTCGACAAACTTTCATGTTTCTAGCTCTTTTTTTTTTAAAACCTTTTTTTCCTTCGAGATTGATCTGATTATTGGCAAATCAAAAATTAGAGGGTTTTTCAAAACGAGTATAGTTACCAATATTTGTATATATATATATATATATAGTTAATGGAAAACTAGGTAATCCGTATGGGTAGACCCATGGAGGATAAAATCCAGAGAGCTCAATGTAAATCCAGAGCAAATAATTTAAATACAAACATATATATATATATATATATATATATATATATATATATATATATATATATCGAGAGAGAGAGAACGAGGGAGAGAGAGTGACGGAGGGAAAGGGGAGAGAAAGATAATTTATAGTGTAACCCGGATATAAGATAAACCCTGATATAAGAGAGATTTTCTCTGGTCCCAAATTAGAGCCATACTTACCTAAACAAAATAGACCAAACCCGGATATAAGAGACTTCTCCGGTCCCGACAACTCTCTTATATCCGGGTTACACTGTACTTATATTTTGATGAACTTCTATTCAATCTTCAGGCGTTCGTCTCGTTCTTGCCTCCTCTTCTTACGCGATCAAACACCCACCCACGCATCCTCCTGTTTCTTGAAGCTGCCAGGACAGATTTCTCTCTCAACAAACATATATAATTCATTTCCTTCAGTTTTAACTGATTTTCGACTCGAAGGAAGAGAAACTGATTGTATGTAATCAGAGGAATGCAGCAGGAGTAAAAAAAAAAAAAAAAAAAAAAAAAAGGTAAGATAAAACAAACAAATAGAAGAAGAAAAGAAAAAGAAAAGAAAAGAGAAATTGTGCCGACGAGGGGGGAAGGAAGTCGGAAGCAGCGGGCGGGCAAATGGACTGACGAGTTTTGAAGCGGTAAACTTCAAACACTCCAAAACGCGTCCATTTTAAAAGATTCATAAGTGAAAAAAGCAATTTGCTGAAATGTAAAGAATGCGAAATTCAAAATAGAAGATTATTATTGTATCAATTTTGAATTCATCAAATTTAAATATTTTAAATATTTCAATATATAGAGATGGATATATATATTGTCGACTTTTTGTTTTACTTATCACTGTAAAAGTGATAAGTAAATTATAGGTAAATCGCTATATATGTATGTGGGGCACTTTGATGTCGGTGTAATCGATAACAAGCCTGTCTCGCTAGATCATTTACGACTGAGTAGGGAGTTCATTCCCCACTAAGTGCTCATTACTTTCATCCTTGTGCTACACCTAAACTACGCTTAGTAAATTACTATATGCTTGTCTCGTTAGACCAATTACGACGGAGTATTGAGTACTATCCTAGCTGGGTGCTCCTTCCTTTCCACCTTGTACCACACATAAACAACGCTTATTAATAACTATATGTAGATATATTAGACAACACCATAGACAATGTGATACTTCAGGTTTAAAATTCTTTCTTGACGCTTTTATTTTAGCTTTAATTTCAAAGTAGTAGATTAACTTTAATATTTCCAATAAGCAAATACTTTGGTGTATTGCAAAACTAATTTAAATTATTCTAATTCTCGAAGGAGTTTTTGTTTTGAAATAACACCAAAATCAGCTATTTTAGAGACATTTTTGTCAATTAGAAAATAATTCTCTTTAATAAAAATCTTTCAAAAATAAAATATTATTTTCTGAAATTTTATTTGAGGAATATTAGCTGATTGAAAGTTTAATTAATCTAATTTAAAACAAATATTACTTAATTTAAGTTTAAAATGCATTTTTAATAAGGCGGTGGAGATATCTGTAAAAATTACTTCAGGAATATAACACGTGTGCATTTTTATATAACATTTAACTAGCCAGCAATCATAAAAAATTATGAAAACATTCTCCGTAATCTAATGGTATTTTGAATTTTAAGTAATTTGATATTAAATTTACAATATTATTGCTCTTGTTTTCTCATAATGCCATATATGGACGTAAGTATTTGCAAAAATCAGCACGTTTATACACGCACATATACAAAAATATTCTAAATTCTTGATAAAATATTGTTTGTCAATGAATTGTAGTAAGCTTTCCTTTTTATGATTAGTAGTTTTTACTTAATAACAATATTACTTAACCGGACGACCCACTAATATATATGGCCCCAGATGTCACATTCCAGACTAATTTCTAAAAGGCCTATAAAGTTTATTGTCAATTTGTCTGTTTTACGTAAACATTTTAAAACCGTCCAATAATGAACAAAAAAGTATTTTTCTCTTTTTAAACAGAAAAATAATAAAGAAAGATTGTAAACAAAAAAGTTATTCAAGAATTAAGCAGTAATACAAAACAAATACAAGTAAAAAAAAAAACAAACTTACCAACAGTTTCTCTATAAATCAATTTTCTTTTGACCTTTGCCTTTCGAAGTTTGAAAAAGTATTGTATTAGGTCGGTGCAAAAATAATGTCGGTTTTGACGTATTTTTTTTGAACGTCAAAAACCGACATTACTTTTGCACCGACCTAATAGAATGTTTTAATTCTACAATAGTTTTTTCTTAACTTCAGCCGATGAAAACTTTCGTTTGTTGTTGTAAAATATTTTCACAAGAAATTTTGCTGTAAATTGAGTTCCTTTTTTCAGTGTGTTGTTCACAAGTAAAAACATATTTTGGAGAGTAAGTTTCTAAAATTCTTTCAGCCTGCCATTTGGTTAGATGAAACCGTAAAACCTCAAGAAAATATTAGGTTGGTGCAAAAATCATGTCGTTTTCTCACATATGTTAATTTTATATATGATTTCAGAATTAATTCATTGATATATATAGCCATGTTATATATCATTTTGAAGCGCGTTTTTCGCTCTATCGAATCGTGTTATTCGTTACCGTTCTCGATCTCTTCATTTATTTTTTTTTGCAGGCTTTTCGACAGCATGGACAAAATTCAAATCCGCACGATTTTCTTGTTCCAGTTCAAACTAGGCCGAAAAGCTGCCGAGACAGCTCGTGATATCAATGATGCGTTTGGCCCAAGAACCACTAACGAACGTGTGGCACAACGGTGGTTCAAGAAATTTCGCAATGGTGACGAGAGCCTCGAAGATGAAGACAGTCGCGGCCGGCCGACTGCGGTTGATAACGAATATTTGAAAGCCTTAATTGAAGCCGATCCTCGCAAAACCACACGAGAAGTTGCTGTTGAACTCGAGGTCGACCACTCAACAGTCGTTCGCCATTTAAAGCAAATAGGGAAGTCAAAAAAGTTGGATAAATGGGTGAACGATAATCAAAAAAATCGTCAAAAAACGACATTATTTTTGCACCAACCTGATAAATCTTCTGCTCCTCTGTAGAATCATCACTATCTTTGCCTACCATGACCAGGGAACACATTTCACATTGAAAACATTTAATTTTTTTTTTTTTTTTTAATTTTCTCTAATAAAGAAAAAGATGGAAATGGAAATTTCTCCAGAAGTAATTTATAGGCTTGTTGAGACATATAACATTGTAGTTAAGCATAATAAGTTCTGCAGAAAATGAAGGACAACTTCTTCATTGGTAATGTCTTTTTTCTAATTCTTTTAGAATTGAGTATGCTTGTTCTTCCATCATTTTTTATATGTAGTTTTGAAATTTTTCTAACAATGCTAAATCTTGAGTTTAGCATTATGTCCATGTATAAATCACTGTGATAACAGTATAGGGGTGCCATCACACTGGAGCTGGATGTGAAGGTTTTGGTCAATGCAAATAATTCTTTTATAGATAGAAAAGGTGTTTCAGAGCCAAAGACTATTCTATAAATTAAAATATAATCTTTTTTTTTTCTTTTTTTATATTCAAAACCGTTAGTTCAACACTTTGCTTCTTCCAATTGAATAAAATCCTTTATCATATAAGCTGAAATAAAATCATGTCATTCACCAATTTGGACCAGTCCATAATTTAGAGGCTTTCTGAATTCCCTTGTATTCAGCAAAAGACCCAGTTTTCTTATTTTTTCTGACTGTATTGTAGGCATTGGATATAAATCCCAATTCAGATTTTTCCCTAGGAAACCAATCAATACGATTAACGAATTTTATCCATTTTTCTACGATGTCGGATTTTGCAAGAGGAAAAGAAAATGTCGATACTTTTTCCCTGTTAGTAACATATCCACTAGAACAGCCAAAAACAACACATTTCTTAACCATTTTTGTTAAACAAAGTATCACAACAGACTTTATAATTTAATCTTTAAATGCAATGAGGTAGAATATTTTTCTGGCCGTATAGGAAATTGAAAATCATAAAACGAGGCAACACAAGGCCGTTTATGGGTTAGTAAAAATAAAAAAAAAAGGTGTAAACATGTATTTTAGAGTTGAAAACGTGTCTAGGGAATTGAAATAACGTCTGATAAATTCTACGTAATTGTACGTTGTTAATTAACGTTCTAAGAAACCAATTTTTAAAGTTACCTCCCTTTTAAATTATCAAGTTTTTATGCAGCCATTTTTTTTTTGTTTACATTACATCGACCTGTTAAAATTCAGCTTGTTATGTGATATTTGTTGGTCATGTTAACCGGAATAAATACATACAGAATTTTAAAAGATTATTTAAAAAAAAATGAAAAATTCATAATGTTTTAGTTTTATTGCACACACACACACACACACACATATATATATATATATATATATATATATATATATATTTTTTTTTTTTTTCTGTTCATACATTATTTTTATAGCACAAAAATTTAAGTAAATGCCCTGTTTATAATAAACAGTATTAACTACATTTACTACCCTGAATGCTCGATAAATTGCATAGAAAATATGTCTTTCGAGGGGAATCGAACCTGCATCCTACAGGGAACGGTCATATATCCTGACGTGCTATACCATTTAACTACAGAGGAAGGGTAACAAAGTCAAATTACTGTTTTTAAACAACTAATTTCCCATGATTTCTCTCGAACGCTCATATCTGCTCGAAGCGTAACTTAACGTAAACAAATGACTACATATATTATGAAATGGATAAAATCCGATAATTATTTTAATATATTTTCTGTTCTTACGTTATTTTTATAGATACAAATATTTAAGTAAATGCTCTTTTTATAATAAACAGTATTAACTACATTTACCAGCCCGATACGCATCGAGCCGTTATCTGCCTTTGAGAGAAATCGTGGGAAATTTGTAGTTTAACGTTAATTTGACTTTGCTAACCATACGTTTCCTGTGTAGCTAAATGGTATGGTACATCAGGATATATGACGGTTCCGTGTAGAATACAGGTTCAATTCCTGTCGGAGGACACATATTTTCTATGAAATTTCTCGAACATTCAAGCCAGTAAATGTTGTTAATACTGTTTATTATAAACAGAGCATTTACTTAAATATTTGTATCTATAAAAATAATCGACGATCTGCGTAGGTGTGAACTGGATGCATACTTAATAGGAAATGTTTTAATAATAATATTTTTAAAATCTGTAATGACTTGTACGCCTGTTTTTCAAAGAACACATTTTTATTTCATCTCTGTTTTCAAATGAACATTTTAAATAATTTATTCCGTACAGTATAAAGTTTTTAGTGAAATGTATCTTTTGAGAGTTGGCGTGAGGAGTGTGACTGGATAGTGTTGAGGAAATATGATAGCAGTCACCACTACTAAACATAAATGTGCAATAAATTAATCTAAAAATCTATATAATTCATAAAGCCTTTAATGCATAGACATATAGAAAAACACACACTCTAGATAGATAGAGACGTTATTTAAAAAGACATATCTGGCAAGTGCATCCCACTTTCACAAATGGAAAGGGAATAGTAATGAGACAAATATATCAAAAACTTTGTCTTCACTATTTTCTTAAATGACTGGAAAATTTATTTAAATGAATGTTTATTCTTATAGAATTATTACAATTAATATTAAAATACCAAAATGTGTTTATTTTTAATTTCATGCATAGATTTTTTTAAATTACATACTTTAGTTAGAGTAATGGAATCAGTTTAGCATCTAAGCTATACCAATAGTATATTTTATTTTGTTAAAGATTATAATGAGCCCAGCAATCATTGATGACCTATAATCGCTACTGATTTATCTATCACAAGCTGTTAATTATCTATCTATCTATCTATCTATCTATCTATCTATCTATCTATCTATCTATCTATCTATCTATATCTGTACCAATCGATTAATTGAATAGCGAAAATATCAATCGATATCCCTCTTAACTCTTACAGATCAATGCATCCGTCAGTAAATCTTTCGCAATCTCGTCCAATGCCTGTTCCTATCGATCTAGTCATAAAATTGTGTTATTTCTCGGTAATGAGGAAATAAAATGAAGGTACAGCCGCCTGCCGCTTTGGTCGATAATTCAATACATTTTATCGATACAAACCCGATGGATAACATCTATGAATACATACACAGAAACAAATTCTCTCTCTTTCTATCCCTCTCTCTCTCTCTCTCTCTCTCTCACACATACAAAAACACACACCTACACACACAGCGCGCACGCAAATAAATACAGGCACATACCGCACATACACAAATATACTCACAAACACACAGAGAAACAATCGCACACATATATATGCCCACATACATATATATCCCTTGTTTCATTTTAGGATTGACATTCTGGTTCGTTCTAAAGATTTCTTACTGTCTTTCACTCGCAGTAGCTCCTTGAATCTTAGTGACTTTATTGCCTTTCTTGAGGTCAATTGATTATATATATATATATATATATATATATATATATATATATATATATATATATATATATATATATCCAAGTATATGATTGGTGTATATGGAATGAATTCCAATAACCAACAATTACTATTCTTAAAAGAGTGCTCAATACAAAGTAGAGCAGATATAATTATTTATTTTTAAAGAAAAAAAAAAATTTATAATATAAATATGTTATACAATCACTACAAAAATAGCCATTTTGTTTCAAGACACCGAGGGTGTTGAAACAAAATGGCTATTTTTGTAGTGATTGTATAACATATTTATGTTATAAATTTTTTTTTCTTTAAAAATAAATAATTATATATATATATATATATATATATATATATATTTATGTATGTGTGTGTGTGTGTGTGTGTGAAAGAAAAACAAAAACGTTCATGGAACCAACGGACAACTTGCCAAAACCTAAAACTTTTATCCAGATAAAGTCTCGAAAAAATGACAATACTGATATATATATATATATATATATATATATATATATATATATATATATATATATATATATATATATATATATATAAATGAACACAGTATCGATCATAAAAATACATACTGTTTTGTACCCGAATGCGAATGGTGCTGAAAATTAAATACGCAACCAAGAATACTTTGCAACATAAATTCTGATATTTGTTCTTCTGTCCAGTTCTTGGAGAATGTCTCTGTCCGAGATATTTTCAGTGCACAGTTGTCGTATATGGACCGGATATAACATTAGCGTCTAACGTAATTTCAATGAAGAAATAAATTGAATAACAGATGTATTTCTTCTTTTCTCCTCTGTAATTTTATGGTTGCAAACTTAATAGCGATTAAATTTGGATTTTGAAATTGCTAGTTTTTAATTTTAATATTAAATTTTATCATATAATTTAATAATTGTTGGTTAGAATAAATTCTTTTTTAATATTACCCATATTTTAAAGATCTGAATAGCTATTTTAACATGACTTCGTTATCAAGCTTTTTGAATTTTCCTATACTTGTATTTTGATTGGTCATTCTAGCTTTTGTAACAACGTTTTTCCCTTGCGAAGGATCGTTAATTAATTTGAAACTTTTAAAACCATTTATTTTACATTCAACATCATCACTTGATAAGACACCGGGGGTGTTGAAACAAAATGGCTATTTTTGTAGTGATTTTATAACATATTTATGTTATAAATCTTTTTTTAAATAAATAATTATATCTGCTCTACTTTGTATTGAGCACTCTTTTAAGAATAGTAATTGTTGGTTATTGGAATTCATTCCGTATACACCAATTATATACTTGGGTATATATATATATATATATATATATATATTTAGAGCTGAAGACAGTTGAATTCAGATCAGCCCGAAATAGACTATAATCATGCTGTGGTAACTTTGTTTTTTTGCCGTATATATATATATATATATATATATATATATATATATGTGTGTGTGTGTGTGTGTGTGTGTGTGTGTGTGTTTGTGCGTGTATGTGCGTGTGTGCGTCTGTGTTTGTATATACATATACATACATACATATATATATATATATATATATATATATATATATATATAGAGAGAGAGAGAGAGGGGGACAGAGAAAGAGACACAAATAGATAGATAGATAGATAGATAGATATGAACAGTGAGATAGAATAGATTGTTTAAAATTATTTTTTACCCTGAGTAAATTTCCGCTTTCCGTCGTCTGTGGGAAAGGATGAAGCTAATAAAATATTTACTGAAACCCGACCATTGTCATCCTGGACACAAAGCTCCTTAAACAAGGATGAGATCGGGATCAACTGAAGGTGAAGAAAAGCCATAGAAAAACAGAAGTGTTTTTTCTACCCCAAAACATTTTTTGATAAACGTGATTTTTAACCAATGGCCACTCGATCCGGTTGAAATCTGAACTCCTTGTGTTGACCGCTAAAAGTTTTATCTCTGCAATACGACCATCAACCAGAGTGGGAGACGATACTTTTGGAGTGAGAGACACTTTCCTAGACATTTGAAAACCTGACTAAATGCAGACTCAAAGAAGCGACCGTGAAACCGACTCCTTAAGGAAGATTTGGCAACTAAATGTTATGTAATCGATTGGGATTTTAAACTTGATCTATTTCCCACAACTACTATTAGGACTTTAAGAAAAAATAAGTTACATGTCCAGAATTTTTTTTATCTCCTTTTCCGGTTGTATAAACCAACAAATTTGTGTACCCCAATATTTAGTAAAATTTAATTTTAGGAAAATTGTTTTGATTTTATGTCTCACTGTTTATCTCTCGTCATTGTTGTCACTTGATCTCCATTCTCCGCAACCTCTTTTAACCAAAACCACAAAAACATACATTAATAGTTAATTCCTATTTTACATAAAAAGACAGATGTGAACAGAGTGTTTATATATATATATATATATATATATATATATATATATAAAGAGAGAGAGAGAGAGAGAGAGAGAGAGACATAGAGAGAGAGAGATAGCGATAGATAGATTTCTATAGTTCTTACACTTATCAAAAGAGCCAGACACTAAAATATAGCCACAATCCCCCACTCAGCCGATACGGCCATTATAGAATCCATTTTAGAAGCTAATCAGAAGTAATTCGCCAATTTCTGGAAAGAAAACTTTGAATTCGACATTATTTCGATAGACATGTCTGTCCTTTTGTCAGACGTCACTCACTGATATTACAGAAACCAACTTTGGATTGGAAAAAAAAAATAAGTATTTTTATTCTTTTGTAAACTTCAATCGTTCGCTATAAACACAAAAAAAGACGTACAGAAAATTATGGAATATGTGCAAAGACGTGAAAAAACTGGAAATTGGTTTCATTTAAAATGACTGAATTTGTGAAAGAGATTTTAAAAGTTTGGTTGCATCAATTGTTTCAGTTGAATGTAGAAAAGAATCCCTGTCCTCGGTCAATTATGAGAACTACTTTATTTGTTATAATAGAGTAATGATTTATTCCGACTTTTATTTCTTGCAGCACGTTACCAGTTGGTCAGAAAGTAGCACACACAAAGATATCTGCCCCTTTGAAAAGACTGGAATATTCCATAAAGTTATTCCATTTCAGGATCCGTGAGGTTATGCAAGATAATTGGAAGTGCGTCAGTGGATGTATTTTCAGGCCTACCTTCAAATTTATTTTCTATTCGTTTGATATAATGCGAAAATCAAAAGAAATCACCTCATTTTTTTGTAGGTTGATTAGTACGATAATTTTTCAGCATCCACTCTTACTTATAAAGACAAAATGAAAACTTGTCTTCACCGACGTGTTTCGTCCTCCGATGATATGCGTCACGCTAAGATAAGTTTTCCTTTTCTCTTTACACACCCACACATATATATATTAGGTTGGTGCAAAAATAATGACGTAATAATGTCGTTTTTTGACGTATTTTTTAACGTCAAAAAACGACATTATTACATCATTATTTTTGCACCAACCTAATACATATATACAGAGCAAGTCGGTCCTAGAATGTCTCACATCTCGAAAAATCGGTTTTTGAACAGAAAATTCAAGATGAAAATGCCTCGGTTATCGAACAAAATTTTGGTTCTCGAACAACATTGCCGAACCGAGTTAACCCAAACGGAATCATTTCTGAGTCGACCGCCGTGTTGTGCTTTTCTTTTCTAATTTTATTGTACTGTGACTTTTTTCCTCTACATTGATTCTTATTGGAAAAATAGTTTCGGTTTGCGAACATTTCGGGTTACGAACAGTCATCAGGAACGAATTAAATTCGTGAACCGAGGTTCCACTGTATATTTAATTTATTTGTTTAAACATTATTTTTAATGGATATTCATATTTGAGTAGATGCTCTGTTTTTATTCATTTATTAAACTGTATATATTTATTTATTTACAACTACAGGCCTGAATATTCGAGAAATCCTGTTAATAAATAAATAAAAATAAACATCTACTCAGATATGAGTATTGTGGTATATTCACTCATACCATGGGGGTAGTTATAATGCAATTTTAGAAAAAAAAACGTACACAATACAGAAAAAAACATGGTAAAGTGTATGTTAATTTCATACAATTTTATTTATGTATTTGTGTGTATTTTTTTTACCTTACAATTATGTTAATGTACATATTATAAAAGGGAGCAATTTATTCCGTAGTGTTACAAGACATATCACAGATGGAAGTTATACACGTGTTGTCATCCTGTTGGTTCTTCGGTGAAGAGATTGAATATAACTTTTCTTGGCGGGATGTCCATATTTCCGGTAAGAACAGTTTTTGTTGCATGCTGGGAGTAATTTTATTATGTTTATTTTTCTTTTATTTAATTTATTTTAAGCAAGGTTGAAATATTATCGTTTTAATTTATTTATCATTTTCATTATTATTATTTTATTTATTTGTAACAGTAATAATATTCCTACAGTATCCATTAAAATACTATATATATATATATATATATATATATATATATATATATATATATATATATATATAATAATTTATTTTTAAAGAAAAAAAAAAATTATAACATAAATATGTTATAAAATCACTACAAAAATAGCCATTTTGTTTCAACACCCTCGGTGTCTTATCAAGTGATGACGTTGAATGTAAAATAAATGGTTTTAAAAGTTTCAAATTAATTAATATTCAACGCAAGGGGAAAACGTTGTTACAAAGGCTAGATGGATCAATCAGAACACAAGTACAGGAAAATTCAAAAAGCTCCATAACGAAGTCATGTTATAATATCTATTCAGATGTTTAGTATTAAAAAATAATTTATTCCAACGAATAATTACTAAATTATATGATAAAATTTAATATTAAAATTTAAAACTGCTAATTACAAAATCAAAATTTAACATTTATTCACTATCAAGTTTACAACTATAAAATTACTGAGGAGAAAAGAAGAAATATATGTTATTCAATTTATTTTTTCATTGAAGTTACTTTAGCGATATTTAATATCCGGTCTTTTTACAATGTATACATTTTAATCCTCATGGTGTGTAAATGGGGTCCTAAACTCACGCGTAAAACAAACGCAGTCAGATTCTAATACATAAGCACCAAGACATATACACACACAAAAAAGGGACAAGACAGAGAACATCTCCACGGTCTGTCATGTAAAATAAATAAATAAATATATATATATATATATATATATATATATATATATATATATATATATATATATATATATATATTAAAGACATTTTTATGTTTAACGTTCTTTTTATAGATACAAGTATTTAAGTAAATGCTCCGTTTATAATAATAAACAGTATTAAATAACATTTAACGGCCTGAATGTCCGAGAAATTTTCATAGAAAATATTCGTCCTTGGACAGTATTCGAACCTGCATCCTATTCTTAATGTATATATATATATTACTGGCAGCATGGCCCGGCGTTGCCCGTGCTTGATTCAAAATTCGTACGACTCACAGCAATCACTCTCACTTAACTTAAAATATTTTTGCCCTTCCTTGCCCTTTGCTGTGCTGATGTTGCTACATGCCTTACTTCTTGCCTATCTCACACTGCGAATTTTTTCTAAGCTCTATACTAAACATTAAATCTGTCACGAAAAAAGAACTAAACAAAATGAACACAAAACGATCAGCTTTAAAAAAGGACTCGTAACTGGAAAAACCGAATAAAAAAAGAATGTTAACAACAAATACTTTTTCACACAATTAACCCAGTTCCGCGGAATCAGAATCAACGTTGAGTTTAAGTAAGCGAATGAGCCAATTGGAGTAAAGTGCCATGCAGATTTAAATTTTTCCCACTTGTGACGAATGCAGCTATCGATTGTTTTTTCATGCTAGCATACTAGTTAACATTCATGTCAGTCAGCTGCTGGCTCTCACGCTGGCCAATAGAATCTTCCTGCCTATTCGTGGCAGCCAGCTATAGGCTCTCACTCTGGCCAGTTGAAAATGGCCGCAAACTACATGAAAACTGCCGTAGAAGCATGAAAATATCGATTATTTCCACTATCGCTGAAAGTTGGGAAATGCAAAGTCGGTCTTGGCCTTTCCACTAACTTGGAGCATGTGCATGTAAATTTTGGTGCAAATCCGTCGAAAATTGCGGCCGTGCATTCGTTACACACACACACACACACACACATCCTGCCTTTTATAGACAGAGATCAATGGAGACTCCGGGGGTCGGGCTAGTCGGTCTCATACATTCATGTATATCTATCTCGAAGCAACAAAAATATATGTTCTGTATATTTAGGCAACATATTTTCATTCAAACAGGTTTGGTTAGATAATTTAGACATATCATGCCGATTAGCTTTTTGTTGTGATCCTTTCAAGTTCACGGATTAATTTCTTTTTAACCTTAAAAAATTGATTAAGAAAAATACCAAAATTTTCTTTCAAATAGTTTTTATTTTCCCAAACACTTTCAATCTAATCTCAGATTTTGGTATTTTTCTGAAACAATTTTTTAAGGGTGCCAAGAAATTAATCCGTGAACTTGAAAGGATCACAACAGAAACTAATCAACATGATATGCCTAAATTATTTAACCAAACCTGTTTCAATATATATATATATATATATATATATATATATATATATATATATATATATAATAAGAAAGAAGATTTACAACCCGGTGTTCTTAGTAATTATTTTTATTTATAAAAAAGAGTGCTCGATACAAAACATGAGAGCAAGAAGAAAACTTAGAAAACATTTCATCATTAAAAACCTAGACGAAACGCGAAAAACGGATGTCACTGTTTGTGAGCAGTCACCCTTAGGCCACCTTAACTTACCCTGATTTTGAAAGTAACTTATATTTGTTACATAAGTTGTTTAGGGAAATTAAAATCCAACCACCCCTTATCAGAATGATTGAATTTTTCTGTAACGTTAACAATTTAAAATATTTAACAATTTAAAATATTGTCTAAAAAGATTATCTGTGCTTATAATGAAGTAAATTTCTTAATAGGTTATTCCAAAAATCGCTTGAGAATGAAACGGAACTATGGATCTTAAATTTAATTTTATAATTAAATTTGAAATTTTACTTTCTGTTTTGAAACATGGTAATTCCTGTGTAGCAATGTAAGCATATTTATAAAATAGAAAATAATATATATATATATATATATATATATATATAAATTTGAGTGTTTTGAATGAAAAATGAAAAATGAAAGAATTCTATTTGATCTAAAATTTATATGTACGCTTGTCGAGCATTAATCAAATTTAGGAATACGTTTTCACAGCGTCGCCCACGTGACGACAACGTGACCATGTTTAAAACGGAACGCTGATCATATAAAACTTTCAGTTATCTGGTTGGATAAGTCTTGTTCTTATGTCCATCGACTTTGTCATGTTGAATTGATAATGTTAATTATATTTTATGAATATGTCCTGAAGATGGTTTATTAGACCGAAACGTCCGACGTTTACATATTAACATTAAAACAGCATAATTGCATATAAGGATTTTTGTTTGTTTTTTTTCCGTATATTTTTCTTCATATATATATATATATATATATATATATATATATATATATATAAGCAAATATATGGATATAGATCCGACAGTATGAAGAAAAATATACGGAAAAAACAAACAAAAATCCTTATATGCAATTATGCTGTTTTAATGTTAATATAATGTCAACGTTGGACGTTTCGGTCTAATAAACCATCTTCAGGACATATTCATTGGGATCATATACAGATCAAATATAGAATAGAATCTGACAGAATGAAAGGAAACTGAAGAAATAGCAAACTTTTACAATTTTAATATTTATCATGTAGGTAACCCCAACAACAAAAATACAAAATTTCTAATCCTACCCGTCAATACTGTATCAACACATTTTATGAACTAACTGATTATCGGTAACACTAGGATCAGAATCACTATTTCCAAGACGGAGAGATTTAGTTAGAAAGAAATATAGATCCAATATCACTTAAGATAACGGGAGTTATAATATTAAACGCCTGTAATACTAGAGGTTCATAGGTGCATTCTATAGGTTAAACCTATAAAAGGAAACGAAATCAAAAGTCTCTAAATGTTAACTTAGTCAATGTATTTCCCGTGTAGTCGCTTAACACATTAATCCATTAACTAATATACAAAAAATTGTCATGGGGGGATGCGTAGCTACCCCTTGATACTCGTAAGCTCTAAAGAAAAAATGCCTATAATCAGAACAACAAGACAACAATGAACACTTTATTAAATAAAAAATATAGAAATACAAAATAACTTCAACGTTATAACGTGAAACGTCAATGTCTTTCTGACTCATTTCAGTACACAATGACGGTTGATGATACCAAAGTGCCATCTATGTCGGCCATCAGCATTTTCCACCCCACACGCTGCCATTTTTCTAATCAAGTTAAAGCTTAAATCATCTTTACTTATTTCCGATCTCTTAGATCTTACCGACCGGACACGCTGTAAACAACTCTAACATTTTTCACGGTCTGCCAGATTAAACAACGTTATGAGGGTGTATTTTCTTTTATCAATCATGTTTTTTTTTTTTCCAGATCCAAGAGTTTAATATTTAACAACTCGCCCGTTACTATTGGCCATGATTTCACAGCCAATCGTCGAGCGTCAAAAATATGTGGAATGTCGAAACATGTGCTGTTCTTCCTGTTTAAGAATATTCGATGAAATAAAATAGATGACGCCAGAAAGTAGAAGGAACTCTATAAAATTGTTTATCTGATATTCCAAAAGTCGTGACGCCAGTTCTGATATCAATTCCTGACTTCTTCGATGAATGACATAAAAATCAGATTCTGAAATTTCTGATACACCCTAAATACAAAAGTTAAAAATCCTTTATGACAAATAAGATTTGGTCACTAATTTCACAGGCGTTTCGTACGGAGGGCGAAAAAAAAAAAGGAAAAAGAAGCGAATAGGGTAGTGATATTAAAAGAGAAAGCGTATAATAATAATAATAATAATAATAATAATAATAATAATAATAATAATAATAATCTATGTGTTGTGTCCCTTCTGGACATGGGCGATCATAGTTTTCCGCATCCTCCCCTGTCTTCTAGCTCTTAGCAATGTTTATCCCTCCCCAGTGAACATTATATAAATACATACATACAACTCTCTATTTATTGTTAATAGTTAATATATTTCAACTTTGAAAATGGCAAAATGTATAGCCGAAAGCACTCGGATTAATAGAACAATTGGACAGTTTTTATATAATTTATCACAAGAAAAGAAAACAAATATTAGATCGCATGAGAAATTGTATAAAAACTAAATCAAAGCACCTTATCTGTCGGATTCATGAAATGTGCGAAATAAGGATTGCTGCATATATATATATATATATATATATATATATATATATATATATATATATATATATATATATATGATTGCTGCATATATATATATATATATATATATATATATATATATATATATATATATATATATATATCAATAAAGGTGCAATCAATTTACAAATTCATGAATTATTCATACATAAAACAAATACAAAGGTTAATGATTAAATGTCGAGAAATCCATCTTCGCGAACAATTCAATAATATACAAAAACCCCGAATCTGTTTATGTTTATATTATTGAATACCAAATTAAAATAACTGATCCAAGTGCAACTTTCGGATAATAAGTGCGACATTACTGTAATTATTGAACAATATAGTTCATGCCACTTTGACGGAAAATCTACCAGTAAAAAAGAATTCTCTTATCACTACATTTGTACATAAACGTAGAACCTTAACCTTAAAATTTAAATTCAAACTCAGCGTTGCGACTGCACGTTCCAAAACAATAACACACATTTCTCATAGCATTTTTCGGATTACAACCTTGTTTTCGTTTGTCAACTTATTACTGAGAGTATAAAAAAGAACACAATCTATTTCATACCTGAGGATGTCTGTAGGAACAGACGAAAGCTTGTAAAATAAAAAGATCTAATGCAACGGAAATTTATAAAACAGGATCTTTTCATTCATAAACAGATTCGGGGTTTTTGTATATTATTGAATTGTTCGCGAAGATGGATTTCTCGCCATTTAATCATTAACCTTTGTATTTGTTTTATGTATGAATAATTCATGAATGTATATATATATATATATATATATATATATATATATATATATATATATATATATATATATATATAATAAAAAAACTATATAAGTTATTTAGTGGGTACACGTATTTGAGTTGCCATTCCTGTTCTTTTCTATTTTCTTAAATCGTGTACTTAATAATTAAAATTAGATTGAGAAGTCCTATTGAAGAGAAATTATCTCCAAAAGAAATCGAATTGCATCCGTTTTTCCTATCAAAGAAGCCACTTTTTTTTTAGTCGAAGCGACCGGCTATCAGTTGATCTATGGAGAAGAAAGTGTGATTTACCTATTTAAGGAAAACACAAATTGTCGTTGGAACTTCTAGCTTTTGTTTCTTACTCGAAATGTAAACAACAGTAATTTTTTAAATAATTTTTATCTGACCGTAATTTTTATTACTATAAATGTTATTTTTAGTGGGTACACGTGCTTGAGTTTCTATCCCTGTTTTTGTTAAACAGTGAAATTAATTAACAACCGGTCTTGATTGAGACGTCTTACTAAAGAAAAATTATGCCTCCGACAAGAAGCAAATCCGTGTCTCTTTTTTATCCTCAGGACCTATGAGTATAAAAAAAGGATGCACAATTTTTCCTTGTCTTGTATTTAAACTGAGTAAATATTAAGCTTTACTGATTGAATACATTAACTCTCATGAAATATAAACGTTTTTTTTTTATGCCTGCAAGCACACCAAACTATTTTTAGCTTGCTTGTCTAGTTTTTGTCTAGAGATTTGAAAATTGATATTCACAGCTGATATTTTTCAATATTTTGATAACTTTAAAGCCAAATCCCAGAAAATGTTGGTTACCTGAACCAGATCAATTGAAATAAATTTGAAGTTTTGTTGTTTTATATATATTTCTTATTACTATAAATATTATTTTTAGTGGGTACATGTGCTTGAGTTACTATCCTTGTGTTTTTTCTTAAACAGTGAGATTAATTAACAACCGGCCTAGACTGAGTCTTACTAAAGAAAAATTATGCCTCTGACTAGAAGCGAACCTGCATCACTTTTTCCATCAGGGAAACCAGATTTTTAGCTAAATCTTCCGCTACCAGTTTGACCGGAGTGATAAATTCAAATAGTAAAAAAAAAAAAATACAAAAAAAATACAGTATACATGGATATATACAGAGATAGATTGAAAAAGTTACTTATATTTCTACGCCATCAGCGATTTTATAAGAACATGATGACTGTCATGGTTGATGAATAAAGGAGTAATTTTCTGAAAATAGCTGTCTGCGTTGGAAATCAATACTGTAAAATGGCGGAATGTGCCCGGATTTGTGCAAAAAGCAGCCATCGTCTAGGCAAAAAGAAAGAAAGAAAGAAAAGGAAAGGATAGAAAAAGAAAGAAAAAAGAAAGGAAAGGAAAGAAAAAGAAAAGGAAAGAGAAAGAAAAGCAAAGGAAAAGAAAGAAAAGGAAAGAAAAAGAAAGGAAAGGAAAGAAAAAGAAAGAAAAAGGAAAAGAAAGAAAAAAGGAAAAGAAAAAAAGAAAAGAAAGAGATGGAGAATTGAGGAAAAGAATTATAGGATGTTTTGCTCCAGTTGTTTCTTTGAAAATTATTTTCTGACTTTTTCATTAGTGCATGTCAAAGAATTTACAAAAATGATATGTCTCTCTTCATTGCACCAAAATATTTAACGACGCCCTTCCGAAGTAAAAATCTCGCCTTCATTTTGCATAGTTTGTCGGCGTGTCTACCCGTCTAAGTTTTTCTGCAGTTTATTCATCTGTAGTAAACTTTTTATTCTTTTGTTAAATTCCGCGCCATCTTTAATTTGTTTTCAAATAAGCAAAGAAAAATATGTGACAACTTTCTCGGCAAAGTGTCGCCATTTCTTTTTTTTTGAAAAGGGTGACACTGATTGGCCAGTCGGTATATTTAGTTTTGAAAACATTTTTTTCATTATATTTTATTTTTCTATATTCAACTTTTTTAATGGCATGGCACCGAAATTATGTGACATATTTCGTCTTTCATGTCTCGTGTGACAAGAACAGCTACATTTGTCTTTGAGAAACTCGAAGTTTTTCTGATTTTTAACGATAGCAGCATTCGGCTGTTGGGAAGGTCGGTGTAAGTGTGTGTGTCAGCAGGGGCGGGGGATACAGCACACCTCAATGCTGCACGCATAGTATTCATTTTTGTTATACAATAATAAAAATAATAATAAATCTAAGGTAATTAATTAATTTTAATGGACAAAACGTAAGGTTGCCTGTCGTTGTTGATGATACCCAAAGCTATTAAAAATCTGATGGTGGGGATAAAAGCCGTTAAAACAGAAATTATTATGATTATTTCCTTGGGTTTCTGTTGTATACATATTTCATTCCGAGCTCCAACCAGAGATGTAAGTTCAGAAATGGCTTCATGATATTTCCCACTGATTCTTTTCTTAACAAAAACCAAAACAAAACAAAACAAAAAACAAAGATCACAAGCATTTTACATAGATACATTCGTAAAGTGTTAGCTGTAATTTTGAGTAGAATTTTTTGTATTTCTTTAAGGCATTGACTACCAAGAATCCCTTCAATGAGTCTATAGGAACCTTTTCCAATCAACTAGAGGGCTCCAACTACAACTGGAATTATTGGTGTCCTCACGTGCCAGATTTTTGAGATTTCCATTTCAAGAACCTTGTATTTTAATAGTTTTTTTTTTTGAAGATCTTCAAAAATATATTACAATCTGTAGGGACTGCAATGTCATTAAGAAAGCACGTTCTTTTCTTGTGGTCTTTGATCACGATGTCTGGGCGATTAATTTTGATTGATCTCTGTATATATTTAAATTCCCATAAAATGTGTATTTCTGACCTAAAGTCAGAAAAGGCTTCATGACATTTTCCACTGAGCAATTAAAAAAAACTATTATTATTATTATTATTATTATTATTATTTTTATTATTAATAATAATAATAATAATAATAATAATAATAATAATAATAATAAATGTGTCACGTGAGGGCATAAATAATTCCAGTTGCAGTTGCAGTTGGAGCCGCCAATGGATTGGAAAAGTTTCCCATAGACTCATTGAAGGGATCCCCGGTAGCCCAAGGCTTAAAGAAATAAAAAAAATTGTACACAGAAGTGTAGATCACGCCTTACGAAGTGCTTTATTTCTGTAAAATATGTGTGATATTAGATTTTTAGTATTTTTTTTTTAACAAAAATGATCGGTGGAAAATATCGTGAAACCATTTCTGATTTTAGGTCTCCGGTTGAAACCCAGAAGAAAATCAAAGGAGGAAATAATAATAATAATAATAATAATAATAATAATAATAATAATAATAATAATAATAATAATAATAATAGTAGTAGTAGTAGTAGTGAAGAGAAAACATTATATAGAAAGAGACGAAGAATAAAGAAGGAAAACAATAAGGAGAAATAAAATGGAGATGTTGAAGAGGAAGATAGATAAAAAGTGCATTAATAAGAAAAATACGCAAAATAAAATCTGATATAGAATAACAAAAATGTAGTCAAGAATAAAAAGACTTCAATTATTATTATTATTATTATTATTATTATTATTATTATTAATAATAATAATAATAATAATAATAATAATAATAATAATAATAATAATAATGAAAGTATCTTCAAATAAAACCCATTTGCGAATGAAATTCTTTAAATTCTTTAGGTGATTTGTATGGAAAATATTTTTTTACCTAAATTCAGAATCAACAATCTGCCCGTTTCTTATTTCCAACTTCGTTCTTCTTTTTTCAGCCATCTATATTTCTAATATTTCTTTCCTTTTCAATAAACTTTTGACTTTTAGAGGAATTGAAATGGCGGCATGTTCTCATTTTTCCCCCGCTTGTAATTCTCTTTTTTTTACTTTTGGAATTTCTTTTTTAATGGAAACGTTTTTAAAAAATTATTTTAGCGAAGTGAAAAAATACAGAAAAAAAAAAAATAGTTGCAGGGACCATCAACCATGTCTTCTCGCCCGAAATGCGAAGAGATATAGTACAATTTAATAGAAAGACAATCGACATTTTGGCGCGAAATATGGCGGCATCTGTCATGGTGAGATTTTAACTTGGATTTGATGAATCATTCTTTCTGGAAAGGTAAAAGTTTAGAAACCTCCATTTTCATAGAATCAAACATCTAAATCCTTCTCAAATATAAACACAATTAGATAAGTAAATAAATAGAGAGATAGAGAGAAGGAGAAAGAGAGAGATAAAATACATGCACATACGTTTAAAACACCAAGCATGGCATGTTATTTACCAAGTTAATCTTCTAGGATAATTCACTGGTGAGAGTTCGATACTTACTGGGAGCATTTACATTTTTGAAATTCAATCTGTTATATGCCATGCGGGATACACGCTTAGGCTATCATGCATCTTTCGGTACATGACTGATGAGGCAGATTTTTTTTCCCGTAGTAGGTTGCCATTACTTTCTGCTGTAAACCAGTTGCCATCCAAAGCTATAGAACCCAGTCTGTCCTGCTATTTACCCATAGCTGGGGGTGGGGAGAAGAAGAGGATTTATACAATTCCCAAGGGTATTAGCACGTAAGTGAATGTAATGGATTCGACTGGAATTCGAACTCGGCTCTCCGATTCCTCAATCTGAGCCGCTATCCACTACCATGCCTCCTCCTCTAGTTGAAGTTAGTAAGTCGTAACAGAAATGCAATCCACGATAGTAAACCATTTGCTGAGGTTCGAACTCACACCAACATAATATAATTTTTATTAAAGACCGATGAACTATGCAGTTTCTTTTCCCACAGTTCTCGCTTTTGGAACTCTTTTCTAGTTTCTTGCTTTCTAGTCAAGTTTGATCTCCAAAAATGGAAATTTAATGTCAATCTTTTTCCTGGTTTCTCTTCTATTGTTCTCGCTCCTCAATAATGTTTCTATTTTCTTTCCTATCGAGTTAACCACTTGTGCCTCAGTGACGTTGCTGAGTTTTGTTTTTTTTTTTTTTTTTTTTTGCAGCAGAGAACGACTGTCTGGATCATTCTTTTATGTCGTGTCCATTTAGGACGTGGGCGATAATGGTTTTCCATAACTTGTTATTCTTTGCAGCTCCTAGAAGTGCAGTTTTCTTTCTTTTCTTTTTTTTTTTATTATCCTTCCTGATCTTCGTTCTGCCATCCATTTTCAGAAGCAAGGAAACAAAAAGGACAATTAGAATTAGAGTAAGAAAGAAAGTGGAAATTTCTAGGGCACATCATGAGGCTTGGAGAATATGACACTCACAGGACATATTGAAGGCCAACGGATAGAAGAAAGCGAATAACCTACATGACGAGCTTTTGTAGATGGTTGGCGTAACAGGGATTAAGAGAGATAGAAAAAAAAATCAAACCTTAGTAAAAGCTACGAACGATATGAACTTGCGAAGAACCAGGATCGCCGACGTCCTGAAGCGACACGACACATAGAAGAAGAAGAAGAGAATAAAGGAAGAAGAAGAAGAAGAAGAAGAAGAAGAAGAAGAAGAAAGAGAATAAAGGAAGAAGAAGAAGAAGGAGAAAGAGAATAAAGGAAGAAAAAGAAGAAGAAAGAGAATAAAGGAAGAAGAAGAAGAAGGAGAAAGAGAATAAAGGAAGATAAAGAAGAAGAAGAAGAAGAAGAAGAAGAAGAAAGAGAATAAAGGAAGAAGAAGAAGAAGGAGAAAGAGAATAAAGGAAGATAAAGAAGAAGAAGAAGAAGAAGAAGAAGAAGAAAGAGAATAAAGGAAGAAGAAGAAGAAGGAGAAAGAGAATAAAGGAAGAAAAGGAAGAAGAAAGAGAATAAAGGAAGAAGAAGAAGAAGGAGAAAGAGAATAAAGGAAGATAAAGAAGAAGAAGAAGAAGAAAGAGAATAAAGGAAGAAGAAGAAGAAGGAGAAAGAGAATAAAGGAAGAAAAAGAAGAAGAAAGAGAATAAAGGAAGAAGAAGAAGAAGGAGAAAGAGAATAAAGGAAGATAAAGAAGAAGAAGAAGAAGAAGAAGAAGAAGAAGAAGAAGGAGATAATATAGGTTACTCTATGTTTTCCTTTGCATCTCTTGCATGTACTGTAGGTGTTATTAGGTTGGTGCAAAAAACAATGACGTAATAATGTCGTTTTTTGACGTTAAAAAATACGTCAAAAAACGACATTATTACGTCATTATTTTTGCACCAACCTAATAAATTCTCTGCGCCTCCTTTACTCATTATATATCCTAAAAATTTCGACTATTTCTGATTCTAAGTATAAGTGACCTTTTTGTTTCCTTATGTTTTATTTTTTCCTTTTTGTTTTCCTTTTGTTTCCTTAAAACTTCCTCGTTGTCCATATGCTCCATCTATGGCATTGTCAGCATTTTTCTGTAGAACCTATCTCCATTGCCTCAGGTCTCCTCCTCATGTCGACATCTGGGAAAAGGTCATGGATGTTTTGGGGCGTTTAAATACTTTTCAAGTCACTATTATTATCGCTTTTTCATTGCTTTTTCATTATGATGACGTCACGCATGAGGTGGTATGCAAGCAAAATTCATCATTAGGCTACATTGATTTCTTCTTCTTCTTCTTCTCCCCCCCCCAGTGGTAGCATGTTTAACACCATCCACGTGAGTTTAGCCCGCCAGTTGGAAAGGTTTACCGGGGACATGTCAACTTGGGGGCATCACGTGAGAGATTTAGGAGTTGAGGATCAGGCATGAATGGATAGCGGGTAGGATTGATGAATCGGAGAGCCGAGTTCGAATTCCAGTCGAATCCATTACATTCGCTTACGTGTTAATCCTCTTCTTCTCCCCCACCCGCCAGCTATGGGTAAATAGCAGGACAGACTGTGTTCTATAGCCTTAGTTGGTAACTGGTCTACTGCAGAAAGAAATGGCAACCTCCTGCGGAAAAAAATCTGCCTCGTCAGTCATGTACCGAAAGATACATGATTGCCTAAACATGTGTCACGTATGACACATAACTGAATGATGCCCGCCCACCCGAAGCTTCAGTGTGCCAGGCATCAAAGATACTGTCTGTCCAGAGACCCTTCTACCCACCATAGATATAATCTAGCAGTTGTTAAAATAAATTGAAATCCTTGTTCTCGCATTGTAAAAGACATTAGTTATAAAAATTAATATTAAAATTCA
>OZ010603.1:57285539-57330539 GCA_963932145.1 Acanthosepion lycidas | reverse complement strand
TTATACTTAACACCAGAATGAGGCAGCTGAAGTTTCTGGGACATATAATAAGGAAGGATGGCCTGGAGAATCTGATACTCACGGGTCGAACAGAGGCAAAGAGAGACAAAAGAAAACAACGTACGACATACCTAGCTGGCTTCAGCAAGTGAATGACAGAACGTGGTCTGGAGGGAGATTCAGGGGGAAAGAATTTGTTAAGAGCTGCAAGGGACAAAGGGAGGTGGAGAGCCATGATCGCCTACATCTTAAAAGGACATGGCACATAAAAAGAAAAGAATGATTCTTAGTTGTTTAGTCTCATGCCGAAGAGAATCATTTGATCAAAAGAAGAGTAAATTATTCTGTGTTAATTTTCACGCAGGATGATCGCTCCAGATTTTTGAACATTGACCATCGAAACCCTAACCAGACATTGTCGACGAAAACACCATTATCTCAGCCACTAAAATTATTGTAATTCAGGTAACATAAAAATAACGAAAAAGATAAAATATCAGCAGCATACAAAAAATTCTTCTCTTTCTCTTCTCTCTCTCATACACATGCACGCGTATGCTTACACACATTAAAAATTTTGGTTCATGACTTTTTAGACGTACTCAACATTTAATGACGCCTATAATAGGCGGCATATAAGAAATCTGATCAAAAATTATCGGGACTGGCGCTATAAAAAGAAAACTATAACACATAACAATTCGGCATTTAATCTCCTTCGAAGTAGTCCCCTCCTGAAGCCACACTTTATCCAGTGTCGTTTTCATACACTGTGCTTACTTTAGCTCCGTTATCATCGCATCAGCCCCGATACTTTTTGATCAGACCTCGTATATTATACTGAATGATAATTGTTCTACTATTGTTTTCTTTATCTTTGTCTAATATAATGCAAATATTGACTTTTTTATAGTCTGTTATTTTCCTCAGTATAAGGCCTAAAATCCCCGCAAGGTAGAAGGTTACTAGGCGCGCGATTGTAAGGGAGAGGAAAGTAAGAGAGTATTAGGAGGAGTAGGATAGATATCAGTTGACTATGGACGAGACCAAAATTGTAGTTACCAGGGAAACATTCTCTCAGGAGTTTGTTCAACAAACTAACAGTTTTGGGAAAGAAGCTGTTTGATTGAGATGGTTTGAACATCATATGTTACTTCCGAGCTTATGACATTAAGGAATGTAAGTCGTGTCCATAACCAAAGTGATCCTTCAACTTAGAAGTCCTCCTGTAACCTGAAGAGTGAAGGGCTTCGTGAAATTTATTTGCTCAAAACACTCTAAACTTTCCTGTACCTTTTCTATAAATACTTTTTTTTCATAAACTTTCCTCGCTTCTTATGAGTTTAAGCGCAATACTAGATTGGCGGCAAGATTTCATCATTTAGTTGTAACCGTAAGTTCTATGCTAACAGTTTCTTCTGTCGTACTTCTCGATTGTGGAACTCTCTTCCGGCTTCTTGCTTCCCAGTTAACTTTGATCTTCAAAAATTTAAATGCAATGACAATCGTTATCTTCTGTCTTCTAAATTCTTATTCTTTTATTGTCCTCTCTCCTTAATAGTAGTTTTTCCTCTGTCTAGATGAGATATTATGCATAATATTTACATTATTCGGACTATTGTCCTCATCTTTGTTAACAACAGGAAGATGAGGACAATAGTGCGAATAATGTAAATAGTGTAGTTTTTTTTTTCATATTCTCTAGCACTCAGTAACCTCTTGTATCCTAGTGGCTTTATTGCCGTGTTGGGGTGAAAAAAATCCCAGATAGATATGCATGCAGGGAATGTTGGGGTGTTCAGCTGCGCAACGACCCTACGACCATCACCCGATCATGTTACTTTTGGTTTGGTTTGATTTGTTTTACGGCATATCAACCTCAATGCTTTATTTAATGCCAACAAGATTTTTATTGCTTCTAATATTTTTTCTTAAAAAATATATTGCTGGTATTAAAACCTTTCGTAATGTTTTGACTCCAGTTTGGGGTTAACTATTTCCCATAGTTAGGACCCTCACAGGTGCTACCACAACGGGGCAAGCTGGACGTGGAAACACCAGCAATTAAGAGGTGGTTCACATTCTTCAAAGGCTCCTGATCAGAGGCCTTGTTGTTGGATGTAGTTTATCGTCTTATCCAGGACTCAGATGTAGTTTATCGTCTTATCCAGGATGTAGATGTAGATGTTTATCGTCTTACCCAGGACGCGAATGTAGTTTATCGTCTTACCCAGGACGCGGACGTAATTTATCGTCTTAACCAGGACGTGGATGTAGTTTATCGTCTTAACCAGGACGTGGATGTAGTTTATCGTCTTACCCAGGACGCGGACGTAATTTATCGTCTTAACCAGGACGTGGATGTAGTTTATCGTCTTAACCAGGACGTGGATGTAGTTTATCGTCTTAACCAGGACGTGGATGTAGTTTATCGTCTTAACCAGGACGTGGATGTAGTTTATCGTCTTACCCAGGACGCAGATGTAGTTTATCATCTTACCCAGGACGCGGATGTAGTTTATTGTCTTACCCAGGACGTGGATGTAGTCTATCGTCTTACACAGGACGCTGACGTAGTTTATCGTCCTACCCAGGACGAAGATGTAGTTTATCGTCATTAACAGGACGGGATCATGTTACTCATAAGGATGATCATGATGATGATCGACTCGTATTAATGATATCAAATATAAATTCACTGATAATATTAAATACTATGTATAATGGTCGGTTATACTGGGCTGCAAATCCCAATAGTGTCATTCGGGAAATGATGACAAATTCCTTAAGGACAATCATTTATTTCCGTTTTTAGCATTACACTAAGTGAGCATATAGTGTAAACGGTTAACGTCCCAGAAAAGCGAAATTGGCAAGCAGAGTTCAAATTTCGGTCGGTTTCGTCACGTCCGTACAAATGTCTTAGAGAATGTATTGGTTCATCTCTTCTCTCCCCAGTCCCCAGCTTGGCAATCAATTTACGAGAAAGAAGACTATTAAAAATTGTCTGGTTATATTGCCTTAGACACGGCAATGCACTACGCATTATGCCCCTACGACGCTAATTGGTCCAGGACTCGGGATGATATTGACACAAAATGTATGACAAGAAAGTATACTGAAAAATGATCATTGAAATGTTGAAAATATTTCAAATAGTACTTTAAAAAAATTGCCTTGTCTCTTCGAGAGTTAGGCAAACATTGCTTTCTACAGCTTCCTTTACTTCATCTGTAAATTGCTATGTATTCTTGGACAACTTAATAGAGTTATTTCCTGTTGTCTTCTGCTCAGTATTAGCATTCAGGGTTTTTCTTCACATAGACTAGTTGACATCCAAGGCTAAAGAGTACAGTCTATCTTGCTATTTGATCTATAGCTGGGTAGGGAGAAGATACGGATTGGTATCTTTCTAAATGGTATTTGTCTGAAAGCGAACGCAATGGAATAAGCTGGAATTTGGATTCTGCTCTCCGATCACACTTCTCGATTAGATATTTATCGGCGACCTGTTTTATCAAAACTAAACACTGAATGCATAGTAGAAAACAAGTATTTTTAATCGAAAAATATGAAACTTTTGCAGGTAGCTAATTAGGGAACTGCATATATTTCTAATTTGATTTCAATCAGGGAAAATACCAGAAGCGTATTCGTACATCGAGTTACGTGACTATCTAAGTGTATGTCCAATCAGATACCTGCCTATCTAACTGTATGTCCAACCAGATACGTGACTATCTAATTGTATATCCAAACAGATACCTGCCTATCTAATTGTATATCCAATCAGATACGTGACTATCTAACTGTATATCCAATCAGATACATGACTATCTAACTGTACGTCCAATCAGATACCTGCCTATCTAACTGTATGTCCAATCAGATACGTGACTATCTAACTGTATATCCAATCAGATACATGACTATCTAACTGTATGTCCAATCAGATACCTGCCTATCTAATTGTATGTCCAATCAGATACCTGCTTAACTGTATGTCCAATCAGATACGTGACTATCTAACTGTATATCCAATCAGATACATGACTATCTAACTGTATGTCCAATCAGATACCTGCCTATCTAATTGTATGTCCAATCAGATACCTGCTTAACTGTATGTCCAATCAGATACGTGACTATCTAACTGTATGTCCAACCAGATACCTGCATATCTAACTGTATGTCCAATCAGATACATGACTATCTAACTGTATGTCCAACCAGATACCTGCATATCTAACTGTATATCCAATCAGATACATGACTATCTAACTGTATGTCCAATCAGATACCTGTCTATTTAACTGTATGTCCAATTAGATACATGACTAACTGTATGTCCAATCAGATACCTCCCTATCTAAATGTATGTCCAATCAGATACGTGACTATCTAACTGTATGTTCAAGGAACTTGGAATGGACATTTTTATAATATAGAGAATGGCAGAAATTATTGTACATTTTATTAAAACTTTTTTCCAAGACATAAAAATTGAGAAGCGATAGTAATATGATGTAACTATCAAAAGACTATGGGTGAAGTTCAACAGACAAATATACTGTCATATATATATATATATAACCCTGAACCTATAATTGGATTTTGGGCCATTGATGATGAAAACTTTGGCACGAGCACCAAAGGAAATGTACTTCAGTAACAGGTATATATCGGTAAAAAAAAAATGAAACTAAGTTCAGAAAAAACAAAAACAACAAAATATAAAGATCTTGAAGGGGAAATCTAAAAAATGTGGCACACGAGAACATCACTAATTCAAGTTGTAGTTGGAGCCCTTGGATTGATCAGAAAATCTTCCGATAGAAACTTTTCTGATGCCAACGAACACTCGTTGCCATTTTTGTAATGCCAAAAAATACTCGTTGTCACTTCCGTAATTTTCGTTGTAGTAGAGACTTTGTAATCGCAAATACAACTGTAGTACGCCTTTCAACAATACTGATGTCAGACGCCTTGGAATATCATTCGTACTAATAGTAATGGCTCGATAATACTCGCTCAAATAGTAATCCATATAGTGAAATAGTATAGAGAAATGCGGTTCGTATAAAAACAGAGGATAGAATAGAAATGGTGATCCGAATAGTAATAGAGGATAAAATAAAAATAACGATCCTTAGTTGCCAGCTTTTTTATTGACATGCCAGTCTCTGGAGACTGTAATGTATCTTTGAAGATCTTCAAAAAAACTATAAAAATACAATGACTTTGAAATCGAAATTTCAAAAACGTGGCACATGAGGACATCAACAATTCCAGTTGAAGTTGGAGCCCAGGAATGTAAAGGTCCCAATAGACATATTGAATGGATTACTGGTAGCCCAAGCCTTAAAGAAATGCAAGTAAAACCCACACCTGACAAAGGGCTTTACTATATAAAATGTGTGTAATCTTAGTGTTTTTTTTCTTCTTCAAAAGATGCTCAGTGACACATACAAAAGCGTCTGAAATGGGCTGAAGATAACATGAAGGCCGACTTCTTGATGGTTTTCTTCACGGATGAATCTCGTTCTATCATTGATGGCCCTGACGCCTGGAGCTGGGTTGTAAAAAAACAACATCGTCATTTGAGACGCCAACAAGGAGGAGGGGTATCATGATTTGGGTTGGTATTATTGGAGATATCATGGTTGGTCCGTGGAAAGTGTCTGACTGTATTAAAGTGACTACAGATGCGTATATAACCTTCCTGAGAGATAGCACCTTGAACCTTAGGTTAAAAACCAAACGATCACGTTCAGGAGAACCATTATATTTATGCAAGAGAATCATCCCTTGCATTCAGCTCATAAAACTATGGAGTACCTGCAAGGTTTCTGTGGACGTTGGAAAATAAACTGGTCGACATTTTCTCCAGACTTATACCCAATCGAAAAGTTGTGGGGCATTCTTAAGCAACGTATTTATGAGAATGGACGCCAAGTTAGAATCAAAAAGGACTTGTAGCAGCCAATAATGAATGTATCATACAGAATTACACCAGAAGAGACCCAGAAATTGACATGTACCAGCGCCTTATTCATGTTATTTCAAGAAGAGGATTACATATCCTTTATTAATTAGCTCCACTATTTTTAAACATTGTGTACTTGTTTTCTATTTATTTCATGTCGGTTACTGTATGTATCCATAACAATCTGTTTATAAAGCAATTAAAGCGTTATTTTCTTGTTTACATGAGTTTTAATTACGCATCGCTAATAATTTGGAACAGTAAGTAAAATTAGGTAAATGACTGTAGTTACTGTGTATTTTTGCAGAACTTTACATTTTTTTCAAGGTACGCGCATATAACTGTTACAATCAGTCTATGAAAATTTCGTTAAATTCCAACGTGTAGTTTGTAGTTTTGGGGACAAAATGGAAAATTGTCACCTCGTTGATAATTCGTTGCACAATATATATATATATATATATATATATATATATATATATATATATATATATATATATGTATGTATATATAGATAGATAGATAGATAGATAGATAGATAGATAGATATTTATATATCGTAAAATAGTCATTCAAAGAATAAATCAGTAAAGTTAATGTAATTTATGGCGAATTAACTTCGCTAACAAGGCATTAACTTACTGAGCACTCGCTGAACGACACGATCCTTGTTTTATTAATGGTACTATGGATTAGATATTCGGTCCATATATTTTGCAAGCACTTTCGGTAAATACATACACTATCTTCAGGCACAGAACAATTTAAAAAGACAAGGATAGTGTCGTTCAGCGAGTAGTCAGTAACTTAAAGCGTTCTTAATCTGTTAGCGAAGTGAATTCGCCATTAATCACATTAACTTTATTGATTTATTCTTTGAATGACTACTTTACAGTATTAATTAAACAGGATTATTTCTTAATATGTATATATATATATATATATATATATATATATATATATATATATATATATATATATTGAGAAAATTGTATGACAAATTTGAAAAAAGTTTTTGTGGCGCGTTTCGTCCGTTGGCACTTCATCGGACACATAAAGACCTAACAAACTTCACAAAATTTTTTTCTAATTTGTCATACAAATTTTCTCAACAATGATCTTACTATATAAACATATATATCGTTATTTCAATCATATATATATATATATATATATATATATATATATATATATATATATATATATATATATATAATTGAATTAATGTGGAGAAACTTGTCACTTAACTCATGACGACTTCGAAGTTTCGTGAACTCAAAGTTGTAATGTCTTCTGGGCTATTGGCTATGAAGAAGTCAATAGCCCAGAAGTGTGAAGGCAATGCGCTTACGAAGTGGGCATTACTGAAATTACACCACTTAAGTGACAAGTTTCTCCACATTAATTCCATTAACTCCCTATCCATACCGTTTGATATCGATCACTTTGAAACAAAAACCTGCATACCTAAAATGCATTTTCACCAGTAAACTGCGGAAAAAGAACCAGTCAACAAGCCGTGTTGGCACCTAACACTCTTACAATATATATATATATATATATATATATATATATATATATATATATATATATATATATATATATAGAGAGAGAGAGAGAGAGAGAGAGAGAGAAAGATAACGATATATATTTTTATATATCAAGATATAAATTTAGTCCGATGAAGCCCTTTTGATTTTACTTTGTCATAAATTTTACACACACACACACATATATATATATATTATGTATTATATATATATATATATATATATATATATATATATATATATATATATATTATGTATATATATATATATATATTATGTATATATATATGTATGTGTGTGTGCGTGTGGATAAGCACGCACACACAGAAAGATATATATATATATATATATATATATATATATATATATATGCGTATTTATTCGTGTGCATATGTCATTGTGAATAACAATTTCATCTTCCCTTAGTTACATACCTAGTTTGAGTTTTCCTCAAAATTCTATCGAGAAATGATAATTGCTTTCCGAAATGTTGAATTTGCTTGCAAGTCAAGATTGTATTGTGCCACAGCGCATCTGAAAAAGACAAATATTTGATTTTATTGTAAAAGAAAGAATCGTGATCTGTTAAGCATTTCCTTGTCAATTCCGTTTCCCCGAATGAATTCATGATATGACCTTGAGACAAAAAAAGAAAACCTCCTTCCTCAAAATGAAACGGTCGATTTATTGGAACAAAATTTTATAAAACAAATTGAAAATCTCATACAAAATGATTCATTCCGTAAACTATTCCCACAACGTTTTTCGTAGTCGTACTATTTTCCTTTCCTCTCATAAAAGCCTTTTCTCCTTCCTTCCTTCCTTCCTTCCCTCCTTCCTTCCTTCCCTCCCTCCCTCCCTCCTTCCTTCCTCGACGCCGTCTTTAATTTCCTTGAACCTTTCTTAACTTTTTCCCTTTCAGTTTAACATTATTCCATTTCTTGCTTCCACTCTA
The DNA here is from genome assembly GCA_963932145.1 of Acanthosepion lycidas. Lineage (NCBI taxonomy): Eukaryota > Metazoa > Mollusca > Cephalopoda > Sepiida > Sepiidae > Acanthosepion > Acanthosepion lycidas. The sequence continues at coordinate 57,322,048 of OZ010603.1, read as the reverse complement.
CTTTCTTATTTCCTTCTTTCTCTAGTTTTTTCGTTTCTTCCTTTCTAATTTCGTTCCTTCAATCCAGCTTTTATCCTTCAATTTTCTTCTTCCTTTTTTATTCATTCTTTCTTTCTTTCGAATCATTTTTCTACTTTCTGAACCCTTTCCTTTTCTCTGTTTTTTATTTCCTTCCTTCCTTTCTTCCTTCCTTCCTTTCTTCCTTCCTCCCTTCCTTCCATCCTTCCTTCCTTCCTTCTTTCGAACATCCTTCTTTTCTTTCCATTTCTTTTCCCCTTCATTTCTACGATAGACTTTGCTTCACCCCTGTCTTCTTCTCTTTCTTCTTCCTTCCTTAATTTCTTTGTTACTTCCTTCGTTCGTTCTTTCTGTCTTTCCTTCTTACTGGCATACTTCCTTCCTTCCTTCCTTCCTTCTTCTTTCGTACGAAAGCCTTTCCTTCACTTCTTTTTTCCTCCCTTTTTGTTTTCCTAATGTCCTACTTCACTTTTTCTTATTCCTTCCTACTTTCTTCCAATTCATATCTCCTACTCCTCTTCCTTTTAAAATGCTGAAATTTAATGCGATGCGTTATCTTGAGTTATTTTTCATTTTATATTCTACGTTTCTGAACTGTATTTTTCACTTATAATTTTTCCAAAACCAAAATTATACTGTTTCCCTTGCAAGTGAAACTTTGTAAGAGAAAAACTTTAAAACATTTCAACTAAATTTTCGAATGAAACCACGACCCAAATCGAATGCAGAACAAAGAGGATAAAAAATTAGCTATTAATAGACATCTTTTTTTTTTTTCAGGAATAAAATGATCTCGCAGAATGACAAACGGCAAAATCTATCAGAATTGATTCAAAACGTGCACAGATCGATTCTAGATGCATCTACAACATCACTAATGTATTATTGGACACTATCTGAAATGCTATAGATATGGGGGTGGGGCTAAGTTAAGCAGAGGAAAGTGGACAGGCAGAGAATCAACAAGCAATGGACTCCGAACTTCATTAATGGCCTCAAGATCATACTTAAAAACAGTATCGAACAACTTCTCGCTTAAATTATACGCCAGGATGGTCGGTCCTGACCATCCTGGCGGGAGTTTAGAAAATTGCCTGAAAATACCCAGATGCCTCAAAAAACTCTGACAAGTGTCAGACGTTGGATTAATCACCGAAAAAGAGAAGAAAAAAAAAAACCCAGTACGAAATGAAATCAACAGTTGATGTCAAAGGTACATACATACATACAGATGACAGATGTTATGGCCTCTGCCAAGAAAAATGCCTAACCATGAAGTTCCTGAGGTGCTATGTTTTGCCATGGCTCAAGTGTAGCTGGCCTTGAACTCTCGGACAAGAAGTTTCTAATGTTCTGCAAAACTTCGTTGATTTCTGACCAGCAAACTTGATTCTTATAGAGTTCTCACCTGAACCCATTACACACACTACGCTACCAAACATATTTTCCACGTCTATATCAATATCCTCAAGTCAGCCATCAAGGAAGTGGGGTTAAGATATCTTTGTGGTTAAGATTTGAAGTTTTTTTTGTATTGAAGCTGTAATCGAAAATAATGGAAGATACAATGAATGAATGATTTGTTTTAATATTTTATCTATGAGTTTTATTAATATACTTTAGAGCTATTTATGCATAGGATGTACAATGCAATGGTTAGCCGCTCAGAATGAGAAATCAGCGAGAGGAGTTCGAATTCTAATCGAATTCATTACATTCACTTTTTCCCTTGTAAGTGGTAGACATGAATTTATCTCATCTCCCTCTAGCTTTGCATCAAATAGCAGGACTGAGCAGGGCTCTCTATTTGTGGTTGGTAACCCGTCTAGGAGAAGGACAACTTTGAATTCGAAATTCTGCCATCTGAAGATGTACAAAGATGGTTAGACCTGGGATGCAAAAAAAAAAAAATACGATACAGTTCAACAATAATGAATAATCCCTTGATTATCTAATATGCTGTTGACGCCAATGGGCGTTGGGCGCAAAGGAAGGTTGATGGATAGCGGAGTATTTATAAATAATAAAGGAACTTTTGTTTCTTCATAGTATATTCTACATAGGTTCATTTTGATTAAGATCCAAATCGAGAAAAGCGTCGTTCATGTCAGATGGGATCTTAAAGTGATTGTTTTGTTTAACGGTATATTAGAAAAATATGACAAACTGGAAAGGATTTTTTGTGACGTGTTTCATACTTTACGATTTCATCGGACTGGACTCTATTGACGTTGCCACGTCTACGCATGCGCAGGAAATGAGAGACGCAGGTAGTTTCAAAATTTTTGAAAGAATATTTTTTGAAAGAATTTTTTCCTCAATTTAATCGAAATCATCTGTATTCTTTTTCTTTTTTTTCTCTATTATCATTGTCCTTGACACGATAAGAAAATAAAATCTACCAAGAATTGTGATATATTTATTCATTTCCAATTTTGCTTCACTTATTAAATCTGTATATTTGTGAATTGTTCTAACAGAGGACGAAAAGTGCGACACTGAGATCAGAGGAGGTATTGGGGTAGCCAAAGATGCATTCCAGAAACTAAGCAGAGATAGAAAAAGTTCGTTAAAGACAAAGTAAATAGTACTGAACTGCTACGTGATATCTGTCCTGCATTTGTTGCCGTACAAACAAAGAGGAAACTTGAAGCAACAGAAATGTGGTTCTACAAAAAGTTGCTGAAGATACCATAGACCGAACATGTGGGCAACGACAAAGTGTTGGAGAAAATAAAAACAAAAAGAAAACTTCTGCATCAACATCAGGAAGAGGTAGTTAATATTTCTGGGATACATAATGAGGAAGGAGAGCTTGTAAAATCTGATACTCACAGGGCAGATTGAAGGAAAGAGGAACAGAGGAAAGCAGCGCGTAACATACTTGATGAGCTTGAGTAAATGGAGGGTTTGGGAGAAATAACAAAAAGACAAAACTTATTAGAGCTACAAGGGACAGGAAGATGTGGAAGGCCATGATCGCCAACGTACTGAAAGGACACGGCACATTAAAGAAGAAGATTAAGTCTGTAAATCTGTAAAAATTCTTTTTTCTCCATAGCAAAATAATATTATTAATTAACGCTAATAAAAATCACGCAAAAATCGAGCGTTATGATAAAAAGCAGAAAAAAATAAAACGTAAGAAAAATTCGTCTGAAAGTTAAAACCAATAAATTATTTAAACCAGCGCTTCTTAAACGGTGCGGCACGCTTGATAGGTGCGGCCTAAATGGATCGCAGGTGAGGCTAAATGACTGAAAGACGATCAGTTTCAAAAAATTCATATGCCAAAATCTAAAAAAATATTATGGATTACTTGTAATTGCATGCATGAGTCTCAGTATAAATAGTCATAAATAATTATTGACCGATTTTATCATTGTCAAATTTTTGCATTATATCAAGCATTGTGATTCATTAAGACAGATTATATATAAAGGGTGTTTCATTAAGACGGATTAAAGTCAGCAATAAATAAATCAGTGTTATTGGTGAAAATTTATTTATTTCTCTATCGGATCATGTTATTTAAGTCATGGCAATTATATGTGAAAAATAATATCGCCCAAATGTCCGCCAAAGAAAAAGAAAAAAATCATTAGATGCATAAAATTAATTCACATTAAAATCGGTTCAAGTTATTGAAACACACTTTATATATTAACTAAGGTTCGTAAATTGGAGGAGAGAGTTATCAATGATAATGTTCTGACTTCGAATCCGCTCTCATCTTTCTTGAACCATCTCTCTGGACCTTCTTTACAGTAGGGCTTCTCATTGATGAGACGTGAGCAAATTTTAATTCCGAAAATGCGGCTCAGAGAAAAGAAGTTTGGGAACCATTAGTTTTAAAAGAACCTTAATAAAATGATGTCATTTTTAAAAAATAAAATATTAACTTTTCGATTCGCATTTCTTTCATCTTAGTTTTTATTTTTATTTATTTATTTATTTTTTTTATTACACATGACACCAGGGCTAAGATTTTATTTTGAATTTATGTTGTTTAATAACGATTGTATAACGCCAAGGTAGAAGCTATGGATTGGGAATGTGAAAATCAAGCAAGGAGAAAAGTTTGAATATCTATTCATACAGAAGATGGAAAAATGTGACACCAAAATTTGAAAGCGCATTTGATTAGACAAAGATCCCAACCAAAAATTAAACAATATTAAACAGGAATGTTTCATGAGAAACAAAGAAAGGAGCGCTAAATTACAATGTAATCTCAGTTAGGGTTAGGGTTAGGGTTAGGGTTAGGGTCAGGGTTAAGGGTTAGTGTTACGGTTAGGCAGTGTTAGGGTTAGGGTTAGGGTTAGGGTTAGGGTTAAGGGTTAGGGTTAGTCAGTGTTAGGGTTAGGGTCAGGGTCAGGGTTAAGGGTTAGAGCTAGGGTTAGGCAGTGTTAGGGTTAGGGTTAGGGTCAGGGTTAAGGGTTAGGGTTAGGGTTAGGTAGTGTTAGGGTTAGACTCGTATATGGCAGTGAATGTTGAACAATTTTAGTTAAAAAGATGAGCTGAGGCAACAGAAATGTAGTTCTACAGAAGGATGCTGAGAATACCATCTACGGAGCATGTAAAGCCATGAGGAAGCCTTAAGGGAACTAAAAAGCACACTTATACTCAGAATCATAAAATGGCACCTCGATGTGGTGTAATGGTTAACAAGCTTGTCTCGCTAAAACAATTACGACTGAATAGTGAATTCTATCCTCACTGGGTGCCCCATACTTTCGGCCCTGTGCCACGTCTAAGCTACGCTTAGAAAATCCCCATAAAACCACAGCTGAATTTCTGGGACACAATAAGAAGGAGCTTAGAACATTTAGATCAGAGGGAGGAGGCAGTGGCTCCCGTATCTGATGAGCTTATATGAATGGATAGCATAAAAGGGTGTAGAAGAGATGGTACAAAGAGAAATATTTCTAAGAGCTAGGATAGGTGGTTGAGGGGAGCGATCATCGCGCACGTCCTGAGGGGACACGGCACAGTGAAGAAGAAAAATGTAACGGTCTGAGAAATGCGATAAAAAGCGACTAAAATTATGATTAAAGAAATACTTGCAGGAAAAGTGTCAATAGCTAAACTGTTTTCGTTTTCAAAAGACAATAAAAATGTCATGCTGAAAATTTAAATCGGTAAATTCATGTTGAACAAACAAGAAAAATCAAAAGAGAATACGAAAACATGACATGAAAATCTTTGTTTTAAAAATGTTTCATTGTTATTCTAGAACGAGTTTTTCAAGTGTTAGTAACAAGCTATAAGGCTAGCCATATTTGTTTCCCGCCAAACTCAAGCAATGAAGCATTAATACCGGCAGCCATATTTTTCTCGTGCACGAAGTTTCCATTTTTCGCGGCTGCGTAAATATCCATAGGGCGGATAATTCGATCAGCTCATGACTGAGTAACGAAAAGCTGAATTCAGTGCACACGGCACGAAGTTATGCTGTTAAGACTCAGCAATTCCTTTTCCCTTCATTTAAAAAAATGATTTGTGTGCTTCTAGGTTCAAGCCACTTATGTCTGATACTTTTCTCGTTTCGAATGCACAATATGCATGTATATATATCATACTAGTTTTGTTTTTCCTATCTCTCACTCTCTCTCGTTCTATATATATATATATATATGTGTGTGTGTGTGTGTGTGTATTAGAAATATCATTATATATCTCATCTTTCTATCTATCTATACATCATATATATATGTGTGTGTGTGTGTTAGAATTATTATCTATCTCAGTATGCTTATATCTATCTATCTATGTTAATATTTTCATTTTCTATTTTAGCATTATCTATCTATATCTATATTTATCTATATACATATATGCATGAGTATTAATGTATTAATATTAATTTTATCATTTATATATATATAAATATATATATATATATATATATATATATATATACATACATATTAGTATCTATCTCTATATATATAGAGAGAGAGGGAGAGAGATTTTATTTTAGTCTCTCTCTCTCTCTCTCTCTCTCTATATATATATATATATATATATATATATATATATATATATATATATATATATATAACAATTCGCCCTTGCATGGAGTATTGCTGCCATATATGGTCTGGAGCTCCTTCTGTTTGCCTCGGGGGTTCTTGATAGGTGGATATGCAATATAACTGGCCCTGCTCTGGCATCTACAGTCACTTTCTCACAGACGCGCTGTCGCCTCTCTCTGTCTGTTTTACAAATACTTTCATGGCAATTGCTCCGAGGAGCTGCATTCGCTGGTTCCCAGACTTCATGAGTTCAAGCGCCCTACGAAGCTGACATCCCGCTCTCACCCTTTCACTGTCGAAACTCCTAAATGTAGCCGTCTCTTCTACTCCACTAGCTTCATGTCTTGCACCTCTCGCCTGTGGAACACCCTTCTTTATTCCAGTTTCCCTGAGAGCTATAATCTCCAAATATTCAAATGTATTGTCAATCGACATCTCCAGTTTCCTTGATCTATCCACTATCCTTCTCCTCATCCTTTCTTCTATCACTCCTATCCGGTCTTGCTCCAAATTTTCTGTAACCCCTTGCGTCCTAGTGGCTTCTCGCCTTGCTTGGGGTGAAACGCTTAATATATATTTATATATATATATATATATATATATATATATATATATATATATATATATATATATATATATATATCTATATATCTATATATATATATATAAAAGAAAGAGGTGATAGTAGTTCCAACGAGAAAAATTGTGTATATTAAAAAGAAGAGAGATACCGCAAACGTTTTTGGTTATATTGTGGATCTATTTAGAAAAATATTATACTTTAAAAATCCACATTACAACCAAAAACGTTTGCTGTATCTCTCTTCTTTTTAATATATATATATATTTATTAAAGACATTTTTATGTTTAACGTTTTTTTTATTGATACAAGTATTTAAGTAAATGCTCTGTTTATAATAAACAGTATTAAATAACATTTACCGGCCTGAATGTCCGAGAAATTTTCATAGAAAATATTCGTTCTTTGACAGGATTCGAACCTGCATCCTATACGGAACCGTCATTTACGCTGACGTGCCTTACCGTTAGGCTACAAAGAAGCGTTCTCTCATTCGACCTTACCTACCGAACGCTTCTTTGTAGCCTAACGGTAAGGCACGTCAGCGTAAATGACGGTTCCGTATAGGATGCAGGTTCGAATCCTGTCAAAGAACGAATATTTTCTATGAAAATTTCTCGGACATTCAGGCCGGTAAATGTTATTTAATACTGTTTATTATAAACAGGGCATTTACTTAAATACTTGTATCTATAAAAAGAACGTTAAACATAAAAATGTCTTTAATAAATAAATTGTCGGACTTTGTCCATTTCGTAATATATATATATATATATAAATAATGTGTTAGTATCATCATTATCTATCTTAGCCTACTTCTGTCTATCTCCGTCCTATTTTACCAATCACATATCTTTCTGTCACTTTTCAACTTAAATTATTCTTCTCACACTCTCTGTCACTCTCCCCCGCCTCTTCTTTCCTACTTTCGTCTTCGTCAACAATGTTGAATTCTAACGGAACGTCATCAAAAATCTTTTCCGAAACTAAATCTGCTTTGGAACACGTCTCAAAAATCTCTTCAGTCCTTCCATTGCCAAAACTTACCAACATTCTCTCCGCATGGTCGACCTCTATTATCCTTCATTAATAACAACACGAACGCTTCTTTCGTTACTGTACCGGAAAATTGAGTGTAGTTAAGCTACCTGGCAGGAAATCACAGGAAAATGTGGGCAACTATTGTTTATCAGGAGACTCTTTACTCTTCGCTAAATAGTTTTACTAGCACCACCAACATATGTGTGTGTGTGTATATATATATATATATATATATATATATATATGCATACACATGCACATATATATATATATATATATATATATATATATATATATATATATATGCATACACATGCACACACACAGACACACATATATATATATCTATATATATATATATGCATACACATGCACACACACACACACACACACACACACACATATATATATATATATATATATATATATATATATGCATACACATGCACACACACACACATATATATATATTCGTGCGTGTGTGTAGACGTGCTTATTTGCTTTAAATTTAGAGCTTTCTATTCTTATAAGAAACACTTTAGGGGACGCCGTTGTTGATACTTAAAATTCTTTTATGAATTGCTACAGTCACAAGTGTTTGAAGGTAAGATTTTTATGCGGACATTTATTTCTCTGGTTTGATTTAATTGCAAGTATAGATAAGTGGTAAGATAAATCGCTCGGTAGAAAGTTGTTTTTTTTTTTGTTTTTTTTTTTGTTTTTTTTAGCTTCGCTTTGGCTGTAAAGCTTGACAATATGTATCCCTGGTAGTTCAATGCTTTGCTTTATGAACTGATGGAAATCTATAGCTTAGCTGATTAATTAATGTAATAATCTTTCTTTCTTCATTCTTTTTGTTCTATATATACACACGCGCGTATATAGACGTTTTTCTTAAATATATTCGGCCAAATCTATCTGTCTGTCTATCTATTATAGGTTGGTGCAAAAATAATGTCGTTTTCTCACATATGTTACTATGTGAGAAAACGACATTATCCATAACAACCTAATATCTATCTATCTATATTTTCATTTACGTGTGAAGTCATGATAAGCTTTTCTTTTTTTCTTTTTTTAATAATTATTGTAAAATGTCAACAAACAAATGGAAAATATAATGAGAAAAGAAGGCTTGGAAAATTGGACACTCACAGAACAAGGCAAGGTAAACAGAGAGTAACCTACTTGATCAGCTTTCGTAAATGAATAACAACTGGGAGAAGGCAAAAGCTGCTAATAGCTATGAGGCATAGGAAGTAGTGGAGAGCAATAAACGACATGGACCATAGAAGAGGAAGAATCAAGATTTTTAACCTCAAAGCCCATTGTGACGTCGTCCTCTGGTCGCAGTGCCAACCGTGTCGTTCTATCCCAGTCTACCACGGCACCAACTGTGACGTCCTACTTTGATTCCCAGTCTGCCTACCCACGTTGTGAATTGATCTAGGCAGAGGAAATCAATCAGTCGTCGGGGCCGTACTGCAAACCGAGTTCAACGGGGGTGATACCACACAAATATGCATAAAAGGCAATAAAATGAAAACTCAAAAGTTCAAAGTATCAAAGAAAAAGGTAACAAACTTTATGTCTAGTTGTTCGATACATAGGACTGCATCTATCTTCCGACCCGTTCTATGGATTGTGACACGTCGTTTTCCGCTAGGCAAGTTTTAACACTTCAAGTCGTCTGCTCTCTAAGAAATTGGTGTTTCGGTGGGTCTTTGGACGAAAGTCAAAGCAAAAACTTATTTCGGTGATCTGGATCTAAGTCGCTCTTCGAAATAATTGTTCTTGGTTTGAAGATGGGTCCGGAATGTGCGTGAATCCTGGTCAGCTATCTGCGAGGCTTGCCTCAACCGAAGACTGACTCTGGGAACTGCTGGGACTCGACTCAACTCTGCTCGTTGTGGCTTCGTTTATATGGGCGCTGACCAAAACCGGGGTGAGTTTGTCGGCGCCGGGGGGTTCCTCGATAATTCTAATTACATATCCACCTCTCTGGTTAGGAATTTCGACCTTTTTCCATTTTTGGGAACCTTTCCTCACTCCCACCTTCTCATCATACTTCAGAGGGGCGTGAACTGCCCTCCCCACATCTTCGTGGCAACCTCTCTTACTCATCCTCCAGATGGGAGCAACAGCCTCCCTCGTGCATCACGTGATCACCACTCGACCAACGATGTCTTAGTCGGGCGTAGACGAATCTGCGGCTTTGTTTCAGGAAGAAAAAAAAATATCTTGCTTAAAAAAAAATTATCTCTTCTCTTTCCCTTTTTCTTCCCCTTAATGGTTTATCATTTCTCCAGCCGCGAACGGGACAATATGACAATGGCGGTCATAACTCTTGTTCTACACGTGGTTTACGTCAGGTATTTTATCGCTAATTATCAGAATGTGTGGTCTTCTTAACACGGTCTCAAAAAAGAAACATCTCCAAAGTTCCAGTCAGTCTGCCGCCTCGAAGAAAGAAAAAAAACACATTCATTTTCCTACGGTACAAATTCCTGATAACAAAATTTTATTATCGCAGGCCAAGGATGTTCCGTCGGACGACCGTGGGTGGCTTTTAATTTTTCATATCTGTCCAAGTCCTTTTAGTTGCCTGTTTTTCGTCACTTAACGAAATAACATTTTCATTTGAATTTTTTTTTCTTTGGCCAGCCGGTCTGTAGTTGATAATAAGATGTCTTCCCGTACCAATAGTTTGTTTTCATATCCTTAGATAACACAGCCGATGCCAAAACATATCTGATTCTTTCCTTCTTTCCCTTTCTTTTTACTCAGAATTTCCCTGTCATTGTAATGACACTCTTTCGCCATTTGTTACTTATCAAAATATCCTTTTATCCATTGTCTGTTAGCTGTGTGTGTGTTCTTGCTTAACACTCACGATTCGGTTCTTAGCCTCTCCTTTTCTTCTTTTCTTTCTTTTCCCTTTCTGCCTCGTTAAATGGTGCCACACCATTCAAATAAGTATTGCACTCTTTTATTTATTTCATTACAGCTACGGAGTGAGTCGATGTTTTTATTTCTATTAGGAGGAAATTTTAAGTTCAAAGACTAGTTGCGTTGAAAAAAAAAATGTTGTGTAATATCAATCTTCCTGTGAATGCTGGACAATTTCTTTCCAGATGAAAAAGAAAACTTGAGTCAATGGAGATGTGGTTCTACAGAAGGATGCTGAGAATACCATTAGCGGCTGGGAGCAAGTAAGCAACCAGGAAGTTTTAAGAAAAATGGAAACAAAAAGGACAATTATGCATAAAATCAGAGACAAAGTTGAAATTTCTGGAAAACATAACAAGAAAAGGAGGCCTGGAAAATTGGGCACTCACAGGACAAGGCAAGGAAAACAGTGAATAACCTACTTGATCAGCTTTCATAAATGAATAACAGGAAGAATCAAAGCCCAGTTCAAGTAATCATTCCACTCTTTCGTTTATTTAATCCCAGCCGCTTGGTGAGTCGATGTTTTTCTTTTTTTTTTCTTTCTTTAAATTTTATAATGCTGAGTTTCACTAGTCTAACCATTTAGGCTCGTAAAGGCACCACATGTACTGCAGCCTTGGCCTCAATGGTGCGTCTTGGGCAAGATTAATCTCACGGAGTCATTTCTCTTCAGGATGGTTTTGAATTCAACGTTTTCTTTCTCCTATAGTTGCCAAGTAAAACACTTTACTGTTTAATCCATAACTGAAGGGAGATGGATTCATGCCTTTTTCAATGGAATTACAAGTGAACAAAATATCTATTTTTTCTCTTCCTCTCTTCTTCATTCTCTTTAATTTCCACCCTCTCTATACTTTCCATTCTCACCCTCTTTTCTATATTCTTCTCTTTTTCCTCTCCCCCCCCCCACGCATTCTTTTTCACTTGTATCTGTCTCCATAATTTACACATATAAACTAAATTTCAAAGTTAATCGGGATTCCTTTTCTTCGGAGAATCGAAGGTAAGATTTTCCATACTGAAATTCACACAATACTAGCCTAGAGAGCCACTCAAGGTAGAGGGTTGCTGTTAAAATGGAAATGACGAACAGGAAGCTGAATGTCCAGCAAGACGACTTCGGAGAAAAAAGGATATATATCTAACTCAGTGTTTCTGATATGTTATTGGAAAGCGTCGTGTCACAACAGGAAATATTATAGACCTATAGATACCCCCAATTTTGAAGAACATCGGCCCTTTCATAGAATCTTTGATCCCTCATCGATCCATCCATCTATTTATAAAATCTATCAATAATAATCTTTTTTTTTTATTGGTATTTAAGAGTAGATATTCCTTTATCCTTTCCTTTCATTATTGCTTCTAGATAAGATTCATTTTGGCTTTTCGTTTTGTTATTGCTTTTTCAATATCTATTTCTCTTCCTTGTTTGTTTGAATAATAAGAACCTTAAAGATGATAATAATAACGAGAAAAACTTTATGAATTAATAAATAACAAAGGTTATAATTAACAAATTAAAAATTAATTAACAGACCTTTTTATTTAACTGATTCAGTAGAGTTGCTACAGTTGAAATGAGTACATGTAACCGTAACGTTCTCTGCTAATTGTTTATTCTATCGCACTTCTCGCTTGTAGAAATCTGGCTTCCCAATCAACTTTGATGTTTAAAAATTTAAATGCAATTTCAATCATTATCTTCTGTCCTCTTAATTCTTAATTCTTGCTCTTTTATTGATCTCTCCTCTTAATATATATATATATATATATATATATATATATATATATATATATATATATATATATATATATATGAAGAAATATAGTCTTAAGGCGTGCTATATTTATGGGATAAAGTACTCAATATCAGAGATAGAGCGTGTGTAAATACAAAAGTGAAAATAGAAGTCAACACTAAGAGACGACAGTCTGTTTCATGCTAGACGAAATCGTCAGGCCTGACGATTGCGGCTAACATAAGACAGACTGTCGCCTCTAAGTGTTGACTTATACGTTCACTTTTGTATTTATATATATATATATATATATATATATATATATATATCTCGTCATCCATAGACAGACTGTTTCGCTGTATCACAGCTCATCAGTGTGGCTAGACATCCGACCGCTTCAGAATGGGACCGAATCCCGACCGATTTGGCGTCCGTCGGAGAATTTAACCCCTAGGCCATCGACCCGGCAGTGAGAAAGGCGAATTTTTGCGTATTTATTTTTTCATAAACACACCACTCACTTAAAGAAGTCAATCAGCTTGGAGAGTCTTGCATTATGAGCAGTAATAGTGACTGATATATATATATATATATATATATATATATATATATATATATATATATATATACATACATATATATATATATATATATATATATATATATATATATATATACATATATATATATATATATACATACATATATATATATATATATATATATATATATATAATAAACACACACACACACACACACACATATATATATATATATATAATATATATATATATATATATATATATATATATATTATATATATATATATATATATATATATATATATATATATATATATATATATATTTATATCGACCGCCTTTTTAACCCCATGCATCTATAGACCTATTTTTAACTCCTCGGGATCTTATCGACCTTCGATATAGTCACATCGATTCAAAAGAGTCGATATCAACAACTTTGGGACCCCTTCTATTTGAGACTGTACAACTTGTCTGGCAAGGTAACACGTGTTGATGTCAAAACCCAAAGAGGATTAAAAGAAAAAAAAGAAGAAAAGAAACATAGTCATGTATACTCTGTCTGGTACACTTCGTTTCAGTGTCTTCTAAATCGTTATTCAGTTGGCAAAATTGTTGTCTTGGAGTCTGACAGCGTTTTGCAAATTCTACTTTTCGTGAAAGAGTTGAATTTTGAGAGTTATTTAAATTTATCTTTTACTAGCAAAAAAAAAAAAAAAATGAAAAAAAAAAAAATGAATTAACCAGTAGGGTGAGGACGCTTTGTCGTGGTGTAATAATGAACTATTTTGTCTTGTACAGGAGGCACGGCAGAATAATGGATAGCGGCTCGAATTGAGAAATCGAGTTTGAATTCCAGTCAGATCCATTGCATTCAATTACGTGTTATTACCATTGGGAAAAGTATGAATCCTCTTCTTCATCCCCCTAACCATCCCCTAGCGATGGGTAAATAGCAGGACAGACCGGGTTCTATAGCCTTGGATGGCAACTGGTCTACCGCAGAAAGAAATGGCAGCCTACTGCGGGGAAAAATCTGTTTCGTCAGTCATGTATCGAAATCTATATGATTGCCTAATCATGTATCACGTATGGCTGACTGACTTGCACATCATTATTACTGAGTTTAATCCGCAATGAGTACCTCATAATTTCGTTAAATCTAAGTTTCACTAATTAAATAATTAAAGGGAATTGTAGACAGAAATAAGAGAACACCGAAGAAGGCAGAATGTATGGTTGTCAATAAAAGGGAACATCCCAAGACGTAAATTACAAATTGGAGATGGCCAGATCAAACAAGTACAGGTGCGTTTTGAGGATAGAAACTGTGGCAACTGTTGACCATGTTCACCATAGTCTATGAATATAGAATCCAGCGCAGTACGTAATCTGTTCAATGGATCAACGTTAAAGATTAACACTCACGAGTCAGACACTCTACTGAATCTGACTATATCGCCAATACCACCAGCAGCTGTTCTGTAATTCTTCAGTCTTCGATATCAAAGGCTGGCAGTGAATATTCGGGAAAAAAACATGGCCGACTTTACACACGTCGCATTGAATATTTTGAGCCTTCTGATTGGTTAACCCTTGTATTGGTGAACTCTAAAATGAGTCAGCTCATTTTGGCTGACTCACTAGTACACCAGGGTACCCAAAAAATCCAACAACAACGAAATCCGAAGTCGTATAGAATTAGAGATAAATGCCTTTCAAAAGCTAAACAAAGTATTGCGAAACAGGAATGTTTTGTTAGAAATAAAGATAAGAGGACTGAACTTCTATATAATATCTATTCACCTCTATGACAGTGAATGCTAGACAAATTTTCACAGATGAAGAAGAGACTTGGGGCAACAGAGATGTAGTTCTACAGAAGGATGCTGAGAATGCCATGGACGTCCCATGTAATCAACGAAGTAGCTTTAAGGAAAATGGAAACAAAATAATACGCTTGTGAATGTGTTAAAATTTGAAAAATTGAAGAATAGGTTAAAATTTTTCGAACATGTCATGAAGAAAGAATGTTTGAAAAATTTCACTCTGGAAGCACATATCGAAAATAAGATGGACATCAAGTAGCAGAAAGTAACCTACCTATCGAACTTGTGTAAATAGAAGAGGGTGTGAGAACGATGGTAAAAAGACAAACATTGCTAAGGGCTACAAAAAATTGAATGTTGTGGAGAACCATGATCATCCACGTCCTGAAGCAACATGGCGTATAGAAGAACTAATTATAATTTTATTTGTATTATTTGACTATTTATTCTCGCGCTCACTCGATATTAACCCCCTCAATCCTCTTTCACGTTCTTTGTACGTGTACATAAAAATGGTGGGGAGTTTCATTTGGAAGCAGTGAACTTTTTGCTTATATTACTCTACTAATGTTGCTCGCTCAGAAGTTATCCTAAGAAATGAAGGAATATGAGAGATAAAAAACAAAACAAAACAAACAAACAAAAAAAAAAAAACTTACGAGTGCAAGGAGGGTAATAAAAAGTTATCAATAAATATTTTTTATTACGCAAAATTTAATCAAGATATGTTTTGCTTACCTGAACGCTTCGCCACGCACATATATCATGTTTTTAGAAAAAAATTTTTTAAAGAAAACGAAGTTTGAAAATCCCTGATGCTTAAATAGGAAGAAACACTTGAAATAAGTTCTCTTTCGCGAGAAATTTCGTTTTTTTTTCTTTTCAGAAACGTAACTAATTAAAGACATGAAAGAAAAAAAAACAACAAAAACACTTGCCAAAGAAATGAACAATCAAAGAAGCAATATCCTTATTATAAAAAACAAAAACACTAAAACAGTCTTCAGTTTCTTAAAGTTCAGAATTTATTCTTTGTTGCAGACATCAATAGACAATGCCAAGTTTAATAGCGATTCCGGAGACATTTCGCCTTAATAATTACTTGAAACATTTAATTAAATTAAACGTGTTGATAAAGGTACGTTGAAGCGACGAACAAGATGTCCGTCGCGACTGGAAAAGGCGAGAAAATTGTATTTGGATGATTATCGTCTGCTTTTGTTTTTCAGCCGCTATTTATTGCTTTTAACGTTATTTTTGTTTGGTTTGTTCTTTATGCTTTCTTTTCATACGTGTGTTTCGCCGATTTGAAAAGTTTCCTATATTTGTCGTTGTTACAAATGAATGTAAAAATTTTATCTGATTCTTTTCAATTTAAGACAACCGGAAATTAACGACAGAAAAGTGAGACATATTGACGGAGTAACTTAAACATTTACATTTCGACACGTATATATATATATATATATATATATATATATATATGTGTGTGTGTGTGTGTGCGTGCGCTTGCGCTTGCGCGTGCGCTCGTGCGTGTGTGTCTGTGTGTGTGTTTCTGTCTGTGTGTATGTGTTTGTATGTGTCTGTGAGAGATAGTGAGAGACTTTGCATAGTATCCGTAAAAAAACGAGGTTTATTTGCGTACAAGTCGGCGCTTCTGCCTCAGATTACACTACAGTATCTGTGCGTTGTGCCGAGGATAAAAATGTGACTTACTCGCATTTTGTCTATGATAAAGGTAGTGTCTGTGCACTCTGACTTTTAAAATTTAATTTGTTCACAAACAATACTGACCTAAAATATATCACTCTACAGAATGTATGTTCAAATCACAGGAGGACCCGGCAATTATTATTAGTAAATATCTTTTTTGCCATCTCAGATGTTAAGGAGAAAGAAACAGGGAAAAAGTCACAACACACACACACACACACACACACACACACATATATATATATATATACTAATAATAATAAATATATAGTTGGTTTTCTCACAGTTTGGTACAACCCTCTCGGCGTTAATATGTGTGTGTGTGTGCATGTTAACATTTTTTTAACATCTGCTATATTTATGGCTAAAAGTACTTAATACTAATAAATAAGTATATGAATCAAACGAAAAATATGAATAAATTATTGCCACCAACATTCAATGTTTATATATATATATATATATATATATATATATATATATATATATATATATACATATATATATATATATGTGTGTGTGTGTAGATTAATTTGTCTTTTTAAGATATGTACATTCATGTGTTTTATAAACAATGTAATTTGATGTCTACCAGCCTAACAGAAGCTAGCTTTGTAGGCTTTCAGTGGCCTAATTGGTTAGTGACACTTAACTCATGGAAAATAAAGTACTGGCTTGATTCCTATCGGGATGTACATTTTCCTTTATATGATTTCACGTTTTCTAAACTAGTTAACATTAATTTCACTGCTTTAGAAAATAGTACAATATGTTTATTGAAACACGTGTATCCGCTAAATACAACCTTTATTAATAAGAAATAATGCCGGTTTAAAAATCCATTAATTTCTTTATATATATATATATATATATATATATATATATATACATATATATATATATATACATATACATATACATATATATATATATATATATATATATATATATATATATATATATATATGTATATGTATATATATATATATATATATATATGTGTGAAAAGTGTGTGTATATATAAATATAAATAAATATGTATATATATATAATTATTTATATATTATATGCGCGGTAATTATTAGAAAGCGCTCTATATCAGAGATAGAGCTAACATATTTGGTTGGATTGATGTGAGTGTGTGACCCTGGGTTTTACGCTTTTGCGATCATCAGACAAACGAAATATATATATATATATATATATATATATATATATATATATATTGAGTAATCAGTCATTTGCGTTTTGAGAAACCAATTGCAATGATAAATGTATCATCCTAGTTATACGCGCCAGTTAAAAAAAAGTTGGAGAACAATAACTTATGAGAATGTTCAGCGTAAAGAATAAAATTGAGGATTTTATCGTCGGGATATTATTCATTTAGAGCTCTTAAAACACAACAGAACACTAAATGCTTATTTATACCCCCAGGAACTGCAACCTATCCATAAGCTTATTTATACCTCCAAGTGTTGCAACATATCCATAAACGTATTTATACCTCCAGGAGCTGCAACCTATCAGTAAATAGTTAAGTAATAACAAAAACCAGGTTTGAAGATATATCGTATATTAAACAGTAAGTACACCAGAAGAGTGTTACATGACTAGTGAGAGTGTAACGAATGAACGAGCGCTCAGTATAATCACAGTTCACTGTTCCCCCAAGGCCTTCTCTCCTACTAATTGTATAGTATGCGGAAGAGTCCAACATAGATTCTTTAGAGAGAGGACACCACAGTACTGTCTATAAGCGAATCATTCCTCCGTGAGCTGCAAACCTATGCATAAACATATTTATATCTCCAGGATCTGCAACCAATGAATGAAACGCATTCATAACTCCAGAAGCTGTAACCTATCCGTAAACGTATTTATACCTCCAGGATTTGAAACATACCCATAAATGTAGTTATACCACCAGGGGCTGCGTCCTATCCATAAACATTTTTGATCGAGCTCGTTTATAGGAAATGTCTTCTTCCTCCATGACAAGGCAAAGCAGCATTTGGTAAGAATAACACAGATTTGCAACTCGCTTGGTCAGATCTTCCCGAATCGTCATATTCACCCAACCTTGCACTAACACATTATTAATTTTTTCTATACTTGTTAAGCCCTTGGCTGAGGAAAACTTTCTCTAATGAAGACGAAATTTCTGGAGTCCGTTGAAGAATTTTTTTACATCAAAACCTGCAGAATTTCATTTCAAAAGGACTGTGTGGAACGAACAACTAGGAAACGTTTATAAATTTAACACATTACGCTTTTATTCAAACTTCATCATAAAATGGAATATGGAGAAGAAAAGAAAATTATGCTATTTTTATTTTTCTGTTGTTTGCTTTTCATTAAGCAGACAAAATGTTTTTCTGTCCTTTCATGCAGCGTCCCTATTATTCTGTCAGATTCTAATCCATATTGATTTATATTTCCCAAGTCTTATATATATATATATATATATATATATATATATGAATAAAGATATAGACTAATGTTTCAAATGACCTTTTAAACCTTTCCAAAACGTTGCCAAATCCCAGTATTTGCAAAGCGACAAGGCATAGCTGTCAGTTTCAGGATGAAATCGATCCTTTGATGCCGGAATCCATTTCCTGCATTTTAAAAGGTTTTTAATGTTTTTGAAGACAATTTTAAACATCAGTCGATATCTGACATTATGTGGCTCCATCTGTGATATTCATCATTGTTAAAAAACAAAGTAAGTTGTATCTGATATCATTATTTGAATTTGCTTATATATGTATATATATGTTTATATATATATATATATATATTCATTGAATACGACAGACAATGTCCTTTTATTTAGTTTTTTTATACAATTTCTCATGCGATATAATATTTTTTTTTCTTTTCAGATGTTAAATTATAAAAAAACTGTCCGAATGTTCTTTTTATCCGAGCGCTTTCGGCTATACATTTTAGCCATTTTCAAGGATTAAATATTTTAACTGTTAAATAAAAAATAATAATTTCCTAGTCAATTGTTGGATTTCCATATTAAGTTTTTTTCTGTCTAAGGTAGCTAATAGCAACGACGAGAACAGAAACATAAACAATAACTTTAATATTTTTTTTATAAAAACCAAATGAATGAAAACTATAAACAATTCAAAAGTAGAATTAGGAACATTATAAAAAAAAATGCATAACACAATTTGACAATAACAAAAAAATTAGATTAATTATTTATTATAAAAAATTTAAAACCTTTAACCTTATAGTTAAAAATAAGAATTCACCTCTTAGAACAAAATTAAATAGGGAAAATATTATTTACGAATTTAAATTTCCATTAAGGAATTGTATTCCTGACCAATCAAAATTCGTAAATAATTATATAGGCCACACTACAACATGTTTGACTCACTCTACACCTTTCTGACCATAGCTCAATTAGATCTCATTTAAATATTCATGGAGACCTACGGGACACTATTCGTAACATACTTGTTAACAACACAAATATAATAGCATTATCTACATGCAAAAAAGGCTAAAAATAATGGAAGCCATATTAATAAAAACAAAAACAAAAAAAAAGAACACTTAAGAATATTATCTTTGAACATGGACACAATATCTTGACAGTGTTTTGCAAAATGAAAACATTTTATAAAACATACATGCAATAAACTATTTCTTATTTAACAGTTAATATATTTCATCCTTGAAAATGGCTAAATGTATAGCCGAAAGCGCTCGGATAAAAAGAACATTCGGACAGTTTTTTTTTTATAATTTATCATCTCAAAAGAAAAAAAAAATATTAGGCCGCATGAGAAATTTTATAAAAAAATAAATCAAAGCACCTTGTCTTTCGTATTCAATGAAATGTGCATGAAAGAAGGATTGCTGCCTAAATACACAAATATATACATATATATATATATATATATATGTATATATATATATATATATATATATGTGTGTGTGTGTGTGTGTGTATATGTATGTGTGTGTGTATATATATATATATATATGTGTGTGTGTGTGTGTGTGTGTGTGAATTACAATTAATGAGATCCAAACAATTTACCTCATACAGATGATCATTTTGTCCATGGGAAAGTAGTTTTTCCCTGGACTTATCAATGCAACTACATTCATTAAAATGTATAAAACATGAAATTTGAAAGGCAAAGGAAGAAGGAAAAAAAGAAAAAGGAGAGAATAGAAGGAGAGAGAGGGTAAGAATTGGCCCATAATGGAGGGAGTGAGTTATATAGATAAAGAGGGTTAAGGGATCTAAAGTGGTTGTGGTGAAGTCGCGTACAGATAACAGCGACGGTTGATAATGAACAGTGGCATAAATGTAACCTCTTAACACCTGTGCAAGGAACAACAATGAACACATTTAATGGGAACTTTTTAGAAAAGAGCTTAAAATTACTTTAATATATATATATATATATATATATATATATATATATATATATATATATATATATATATTAAAGTTATTCATTGAGTCTAGACAATTCCTCAAAAGAATGCTGAACGCACTGGACAGCCGTTTCGTCCTATATTTGGGACTCATCAGCAGTGCGCATCCACTATCGGAAAACGGAAAATGAGAAAAACGGCAGTTAATTACTGAAATCTCCTGAAGAGTGGGCTAACAAAGAATTAACTCTTCTACTCGATATAGCGCTACTAAAACTAAATTCCGGAATTTAGTGTGAGCAGCGCTATATCGAATTGAGTTAGTTACCACTTCGTCACCGAGGCCCGTTGGTCCAGTGGGTATGATACTTGCTTCGTAACGGTCCGGGTTCGATTCTCTGTACATAGACGAGTCCCAAAATAGTGCATTCTGTTTAGGATTTTTCTAGACACGATGAATTACTTTAATATGATTATTCAAAGCCCCTTAAAAATTGTCACATATATTTCTACATAGGGTTAATACAATTTGTCACTTAGCCGGTTAATATTATATCAACACCTCGACTCTAGAGTTTCGTAGATTAATTTTCTTGTAATTGTTCAGTCCACTCTTCAGGAGATTTCAGCATTTGACTGCCGTTTTTCTTATTTTCCGTTTCTTTATACTAAATATTTCACGGAATAAATCTATGCGCTTGTTGGGATGCTCTTTATTATTGTGTTAATATTATCTTTTATTTGTATGTGTGTGCGTGTGTCTGTGGTTGTGCCTGTATGTGGTTGTGCGTGCGCGTGTGCATATGTTTATGCGCGTATGTGTCAAATGTTGTGCTTATTTCTCGTTTTCATCATTTTCTTGTCTCCCTAATCTCTCCCCCTATTCTTTTTCCTTCTTTTTTCTTCCCTTTCAGCTCTGAGTATAACAAAGATAATGTATATATGTACAGAGAGAAAGAGAAAGAAAGAGAAAAAAAAAAAAGCGAGGGAGCGAGGGGGAGAGAGCAAAACAAAAAGCAAGATTTAAAATGAAATTTGTGGAAAGAAAAAAGAAAAAGAATTGTAAAAATAAATAAATAAATAAATAAAGAAAGAAAGAAAGAAAGAAAGAAAGAAAGAAAGAAAGAAAGAAATAACAAAGAAAGGAGAAAGAAAGAAAGATATGTAGAAGACTATAAAATAAACCATAAATCAAGTTAAGAAAAAAATTATGTTTCAATCCTTTTTTTTCCTTCGACTTCCGGGCTTTTCCTGTGACGAAAGTTTTCAGTGTAGCTCCTTCGATTTATTTTTGCTTGTTAATTCTCCAATCTCTAAGTCAGTGATGGCAAAGAAAGAAAGAATGAGAAAATAAAATAAAATAAAACGAAGAAAGAAAATAGATGAAGAAATAAATAAAGCAAGAAATAATTTTTAATTGGTTGTCACTTGTTCGATTTTCACCAGGGTGTCGGCGTTTTTCTTTGATCTCCCTCGTATTGTCGAGACGAGATTCGATTTTCCAAAGTGTTATCTTTGTAGCGATCGAATTTCATTGAGTCATCGAGGTTTTCTTGTGTAAACGGCTCACCAGAATCGACTCGAAGCCTTGTGCCAGAATTAACGGCGTACAATTATTTCTTGTAATAAGAATCATAATGAGAGAGAGAGAGAAAAAAAAAAAGGAAATGTACGAGGTTTGATTGTTAACTAAGTTCTTCAATCTCCAAGTTTTCAACTACATAGAATAACTGAACTTCTATCAAAATGGAGTCAATTGATTTCTTTTGAAAATTAACATCGTATTTTTCAATACAGTCACTATTTAATATAACTCGTTTTTCAAACTTTTTATTCACTATTTTCTTCTATTCGAAAGGAAATTTTATTTCTTTTTCTGTATTTATAATTGGGTATCTCCACAGATTCGATATACCGAAGCTTTAAAATGAATTTTTAAAGATGAAAAAATCTTTTAAGCTTTTATTTTAGTTTTAATTTCAAGCTAATCGATAAAATTTAATATTTTCAATAAACAGCATACCTTTTTAAACTGAATTTAAATTGATTAGAATGAGTTTTTATCAAAAACGCTAAAATCGTCCATATTTACAAATCTGTCATCACAACATAATTCTCATTATTAAAAAAATCTCTCAAATAAAATATACTTTTCTGAAACTTTATTTGGAGAAGATAAGATGATTTAAAGATTAAATAATCTGATTTGAAACAAATATTACTTTTAGTCTAAAATATCGTAGAAAAACGTTTTTAACACAGACGTTTGTGTTTTATGAGGTGAACACAACTCTCTCGATAGACTTATGTTTTTTTTTATGCAGACCAATTACCGTAACAATTACTTGACGAATATCACGTGAAGGGCTTTATATATATATATATATATATATATATATATATATATATATATATATATATATATATATATATATATACACCCAGTAATCTTGAAAATTTAAGAAAATATCCTAAATAATCTAATATTTTATTTAATTCTACGTACATTGGCTTTATATTCTTAATAACGAAGGCGCTTGTATAGAAATTACTAATAGATTTAAAACTTACTATAATTACAGCTCATATTTTCTGATAATGTCGTGTATGGACGTCCATATTTTAAAAAATCGGCACGTTTATAAACACAGAAAATATTCAAAATTCTTTTTGAACTTCCAGCGGTGGCTGAATTATAAGTCAAACATTATCAACACTCTTGTCTAAAGATATGTAGTGGTGAAAATGCTGATAATATTTGACTTATGACCATAGTAAGCTTTTCCATTTATGATTAGTATAAATTTTAATTACTAATAATATCATCTAACCGCTGCAAATTAAGACAGATTTTGAAAGAGGCAAAACTTAAGATAGTAGTGTCCATAATATATCTTATTCATAAAAACAATTAAAAGATTTCTCAATTAAATAATGTCTTAGTTTTAATGCATTTTTTTAATTTTACGATTCAGAGCAGATTTTCTGTAACTGAGGATGCTATTTGACAAAAAAAATGATGATTTCAATTCTTCAAGGATAACGCTTATAACTAATATAAATATTAAGCCGTACAAAAATGAATTTCTCGACATTTTACAAAATTAAATAACTGGGAGGGGGTGGGGTGTTGACATATGTAAAAAATATACTAAGATTTTCTAAAAATTAAACGTTTCTGAAATAATATAATTCATTTTTTTAATAAGTCATGAAAGTTTCATTAAAATCCGACAATTATTTTATTTTTGCGAGAATTTCCAAATCAATGGTTATCACTGTAAAAAGACGCTGAAATTTCCTATATTAATTTATGGTCGCCCGTTGACGGAAGAAAAAAAATTTTAACCGAAATGTTTAAGATATTAAAATTGGTACCCCACTAATTCGGTATACGTAAAGTTTAAAATGAATTTTTAAAAATGAAAAAGCTTTCTTGAAGCTTTTATTTTAGCATAAAAGCTTCAAGAAAGCTTTTTCATTTTACTGAAAGCTAAAGGTTATAAAATTTATTATTTCCAGTAAGCAAAATACTTTGTGGTGTATCTCAAACAGAAATTATATTGATCGGAGTCGATTTTTTTTTTCAATAAAATCAATAAAAATGGCCATTTTTAACGCCTTTGTAGACAAAAGTTAATTCTCAGTTTTAAAAATCTTGCAAAAATAAAATACATATTTCTGAAACATTATTTGAAGAAAATTAGCAAATCTAAAGTTAAATTAATCTGATTTGAAGCAAATATTATTTACTAATAGTATAAAATGTGGTATACAAACATTTCTTAACTACGGAGTCTTGTTTTTCTGACGTGTTAATCGATTTATTGACAGTCGGACGTCTTCAAGTGTGATGGAGCAGTCGATAAAGTTTACATAAAGGGTTTTCTCCCCGTAAGGAAAGACAACCCTTAAAATACATAACTTTTTAATGATAGTTATAGTTTTGACCATCAATGCTTCAGAAATTCTGCACGTATATACATATACAAAAATAAATCGAAACTCTTTTTAAAAATATTCGGGGCCATCAGATTGTAATAAACTTTACAATATATGATTATTAAATATTGTATTACTTCATAACTATTTTGTAAGAGTCATAACATTGAAACTGAATTTTAAAGATTTAGAAATTTTATAAATTATTTAATTTGAAATTGTTAAAATCGAATCTTGTAAAAACGCATTTTTCATCGAAATTTTTTTTCTTCAGACAATATTGACTTTAATATATAAAAACAATTAAAACTCCTCTAATTAAATAATACCCGAGATTTATTGCATTTTGCACACAAAAAACAAAAAAACAAAAAAAAAAATACATTCGGTGATTTAAATTCTTCAAAGAATTCTACTTTTAACTAATATAGTCACTAAAAATTATTAGGTTGAATTTCTCAATGTTTCATAAAATTAAGTAATGGACGAAAACACTTGTAAAAATTTGTACCAAGATTTTCTGATAAAAAATAAGTTCATTCATTTGTGAATAAGTCCTGAAAATTTCATTAAAATCCGAGAATTATTTGAGTTTTGTAAGAATTTCCAAATTAATGTGTCTGTCACTGCAGAAATGGAGGTTAAAATTTGATATGCTAAAAGTTAGTACAACCGCTGAGACAAGAAAAACAAGTTTTTAATTAAGTGTTCTATAAAGGATCAAATAATGTAAACAATCAAAAAATACTTTGATCCTTCTTTCTAACTCAAAGATTTTGACGGTAAAATTATGTTTTCATTACGTCTGATACAGGTATTCATCACGGTATGTTGATTTTTTAGCGGTTTCGTGGAGGTACCTATTCTAAAAAGAATTAAAAAAATATAATTTAATAATTTAAAAATCGTTTTGGTCTTTGTTCTTAATAATAACATACAGATGTTGACGAAAAAACATTATTTTTTCATCTTGATATGTTCATTCTTTAGCGAATCTTTGGAGGTATCTATTTATAAACCATTTATATACAGCAACTTCGCCATTGGATAAAACATGTTGACCTTTTGACCTATCTTTCAATTTGCGGAACAACCGGAAATCTGATGATGTCAAGTCGGGGCTGTACAAATGGTGTACCACAACCGTGAAGTTCAGGCTTTGCACCATTTTTCCACGGTAATGCATGCAGACGTTATTGCATTGTAACAACATTTCTCCTTCAGACTTTGCCTGAGGACACACTGTCATTGGCAAGCAAGCTTCTAGTGTCAAAAGTCTATCGATGATCGCTGATCTATTACTAATCCAGATGTAGTAATCATGAGTAAGTAATATTATTAGTAAATGCCAACAAACAATGAATTAACTCTACGCACATTTGAATAAGACTTTAAAAAACATGTTTAAGAGTAGCATCAGCAACAACAACAATATTAATATTAACATGTCCATGTTTTATCTTAGTGAATTAAAATGGGTGACAGTAAATATACCTTTCGGTACGACACATTTTTTTTTGTCAGTTGCTTGACCATAAGCAGATGAGCATGTTTCTAGAGCAGATTTTCCAAACCTGGGCGATTTCGACCACCAGTGAGCGATTCCAACAGTTGGATGAGCATCTGAACAGAAAATGGTGGAAGTTTTGATGGGCGATATATGATTTTGAGTATTAAAAATGTATTTTAACATATTCTACTTGAAGGAGATGCGCAAAGAACATGTATAAAAAAAAAACCCAAAAATAAACAGGAGTCTAAATGGGAATAAATGCGTCACATTCCTAGATAAGATATAAAATAAACCTGAAAACAACGAATATCTTGGTAGTCTTTATAGTTTAACTTTCAAATCGTTCTTCAAACGAAATAATAGTTTTTCGGATATAAATCAGATAATGGAAGAACAAGAACAACAAAAAAATAGTCGCAGAATTGTTATTTGTTGCCAGTAGAGTATATTATTTTTAATTTTATAATTATGATCAAAAAACGTTTAATTTTTTTTTGTCAACAGTTGCAATCCTTACCCTAACCTTAAAACTAATCTTGACCATAAAACTAAATTATATATACAGTGCAACCTGGGTTCTTGAACAAATCGATTTTCGAACAGAATATTCGAGATGAAAATGCCTCAGTTATCAAACAGAATTTTCGGTTCTCGAACAATATTACCGACCCGAACCAAACCGAGTTAACCCGAATGGAATCATTTCTTAGTCGACCGCCATGTTGTATACATTCGTGTATTGTGCTGTGCTTTTCTTTTCCAATTTTATTCGACTGTAACATTTTTTCTCTTCATTAGTCCTCAGTCATGGTCCCAAAGAAAGCTAACAGTGATACTGGTAAAGAAAAAAGGAAAATTAAGAGAAAAACAATTATTGAGGATATTGTCTCTTCCTACTCAGTTTCATATGGCAAAAGTAACGATCTATACTATTCTTATAAATAAAAAGACGATCATGTCTTTCTTTCCCTTTTCCAAACAATAACATCTCTTAACTTCCCCTTCCACTTACGCCATCAACTCTGATACATGCAGGTACGATAAAAGTGTTCGTCTATATTTTATCTCTTTGGTATTGTTTTTTTTTTCTCCTTAGATTTAATGATTTTCATTAGTTTTGTGTATAAAATACTGTTGTTAAAGTTTAAATAAGCAATCATCTTGAGACCAGGGACGGATTAATCGATTTTACATTGATTTCTATTGACAAAATAATCTCGGTTTACGAACATTTCGGGTTACGAACGAGCTTCAGGAACGAATTAAATTCATAAACCGAGGTTCCACTATACATAGTTTTCAATGGACAAGTTTGGTTTCATTTGTACATTAATATGTTAATTGTAACAATAGCCGCATAAGACAACATTTTTTGTTACCTCCCTTTGCTAATTTTTATCGCATCATGAAGTCAGTTTATGAATCTGAAAGAAACTTTTACCAAACAAGTTTTGTATGCTTTTGAATATTCACGATACAGGTGAGCGGGAGAAATTTCTTCTACATGAAAGTGGGCGACAACGCAAAAAAGAATGGAAACCTTTGCCCTAAAAGCTGACACACTGTGCATCCCTGTTCATGAGTAAGAGTAATGGTGGAGTATTATCGACAGATGTCGAGAGGGTTGCTTTTTAAGTTTGAAGTATGAGGTAGCCATGACAGCTTGGACATTTCATCTAGTCTGAGTGGACTATGTTACTCGACTTTCAATGTAGCAATGTTTTACTAAAACTTATCACCATATTGCGCAGATTTAGCTGTGATACATTTGCCTGATATAGCTTTATGTAACTGGGCGTCGATTATTTTTGCCCTAGTGCCTAATTGTTGGTTGTCTTTTCTCTTACTCAGTTTCTAATATGATTACTAATAAGGTTGTACCCTTATGTCTTTTCTATAAATACTTTCACGTTAATTGTTCGGATGAGCTCTTTGCTATGGTACCTAGACATGTTGAATTTAAGTGCAATATTAGACTGGCGTCGGGATATGCCCAATTTAGATTTCAGCTGGCTAGATGTATCCGTAAGTTCTATGCTATCAGTTTCTTTTCTCGCACTTCTCGCTTGTGGAATTCCTTTCCGGTTCCACGCTTTCCAGCCAACTTTAATCTGCAAAACTCTTTTCTCTTCCTGCTCATCATTAATGTTTCTGTCTCTAATTCTTCCACACCCAGTAAATCCCTTGTGTCTTAGTGGCTTTACTTCCTTGCATGGGGTGAAATCAATTAAAATGTAATTTTAATAGGGAGGATAAAAGTGAAATGTACAGCGAGAAGACGAAAATATCCAAAGAGAAAAATGGATAATAATAATAATAATAATAATAATAATAATAAGAAGAAGAAGAAGAAGAAGAAGAAGAAGAAGAAGAAGAGAAAGAAAAGGAAGTAGTAGAAGAAGAGGTAGTAAGATTAGTTGATTATTTGATTTTGTTTAGGTTGTATCAACTTCTATGGGTTATTTAATGCCGAAATCTAAATAAATTGTATTCAATTTTATGGATCCAATTAAATATATTTTGAAAGCAATCGTATGCCTTCAATTACAGAATATTGTTGGCCATTTTACTATATCGAAATGTATTGCTGGTATTTTTATTATTAAAATGTACATTTTATATTTTCATAGAGTTTTGTTTGGAGGTACATTATTTTCCCATAGCTGGGACCCTAACAGGTTCTATAACCTTAGGTCAGGGCAGACCTGGGAACAAGAACAATTTAGAGGTGGTTCCACGATCCTCAAACCTTCAATCTCGTGATCAGAGTCCTTGCTGCCGGATGTAGTTTATCATCATACACGGGACTGGAGGTAGTAAGAGAAAATGAAGAAGGGTAATAATAATAATAATAATAATAATAATAATAATAATAATAATAATAATGAGGATCAGAAGGTAAAATAGAAACAGAAGACATTGTTATAAAAGATGAAGACGACAAAGAAGAAATTCAGATACAAAATGTGTTTACACGAAAGAGACTGTTTCGAAAGCTAACTCGAAAATGTGGTCAAATTTTGGAAGAGACAATTTTACCAATCCCAGTAAAATAGACAAAGATGCTTTTGGGTTTATTTTACCGGTTTCAGTAAAATGGACCCTCAGACTAATTTGCTCGGAAATAGTTTTTTTTATTATTATGAAGGCACGTAATGTTAAAATAGCAACATATATTTAAGACAGAATTTTATTTATTTTCATTGTCAAGACAATTTAAAATCTTTTTCACCATCAATTCTTAAAACACAAGATAAAATCATTTATTCATCGTGAATTATTAAAAGAAATATAGAAGTTTCTGAATATTTTAAGCACTTCAGGCATAACAGTGTCTGTAAATCTCAAACTTACCAATGGGCAGGGTTCTCTTACCAATATACTTCCACTGAAGACAACATTCACAAACCACAGAATCCATGTTGTTCAATACGTGCCCACACAGCACACACTGCGCTGACGATCTCAAATATAATAAATTGTTAGTTCTAAAACATTATTTATGCTTACCGGCAAAATAGCCTTCGTGTCTATTTTACCGGGATCGACAAAATAGACTATTACTAAAATTCCATACTAAGTTAAAACAGTATAGTTTTTATTATACTTTGGTTTTATGTCCAGTCCGTAATCAGAGCGTACAAACAGATTCAAGTATCTTCATTGCCGGTCACACATTTAAAAGTCGTCAGATCTCTTAAACCCGCTCTGCCATCAAGAAGAGAAATCTTGAGGCTGTGCTACAAAGCATGATCCCTAGATCGTTCTATTTCCCAGATATTGCAAATAAATTCGGTAATATGTTAAGCGAAGCGTACATTCCATTTCTACAGGCATGAGTTGTTCTCCTCGGTCACTCTCTGTAATACCGTAAAATCTCCTACAATCATCGTGGTAAACTGTCTGTCTCGAGTGGATTCTGAAGGCATTCAATTGAATAATTCAATTCGTGATATATCGGTTTGTAGTTTGTTCCCATCTATCTATCTATCTATCTATCTATCTATCTATCTATCTATCTATCTATCTATCTCTGTTCATATCTATCTATCTATCTATCTATCTATCTATCTATCTATCTATCTATCTCTGTTCATATCTATCTCTGTTCATATCTATCTCTGTTCATATCTATCTATCTATCTATCTTTCTATCTATCTATCTATCTATCTATCTATCTATCTATCTATCTATCTATCTCTGTTCATATCTATCTCTGTTCATATCTATCTCTGTTCATATCTATCTATCTATCTATCTTTCTATCTATCTATCTATCTATCTATCTATCTATCTATCTCTGTTCATATCTATCTATCTATCTATCTATCTATCTATGTTCATATCTATCTATCTATCTATCTATCTTATCTATCTATCTATCTATCTATCTATCTATCTATCTATCTATCTATCTTATCTATCTATCTATCTATCTCTGTTCATATCTATCTATCTATCTATCTATCTATCTATCTATCGCAGTCTGTTCATATCTATCGATCGATTTATCGCAGTCTGTTCATATCTAGCTAGCTTACTCTCGCAGTCTATACATATCTATCTGTCTGATCATATTAATACATCTGTATATATTACGTATTCACTCACCTTTTTTCTCTCTCTTTCTTTGTATCATTAACTTTCCCTCTCTTTCTTTGTATCATTAACTTTCCCTCTCTTTCTTCTTTCCGTTCTTTCTCTCTTTCCCACACACACATATACATTCGCCCTCCCTCTTTGTAATATTTTGTTCATCTAAATTCCGTCGATATGTTCTCATACCTAGATTACCATCTTAATTTTCAACACTTCAATACTTCACACCTTATTTAATTTCGGTTTTAGAAGACTTTTCCTCTTCTCACAACCCCAGATCTTTTTTTATCGATCAGCTGTGATTAACTTTTCCTTTTATTTTTCTCTCACCAACCTAACCTTTGATCACGTTCTTTTGCTTCCTTTACAATAAGATTTCCAATAGCATTTAATCAAACAGGCTGATCGGCGTTAGATCTTAAGCTTTAAAAAGAGTCAGCCTTCGATTTTCTCTTCAATTCGTGATGGCTACGTGCATTTCTGCGCCAGGTCGATTGTAAATGCTTAGTTGCATTAAGATATCGTGAATAATTACTGTTAAAGTCTTCGGTGACGATACATTTATGATCAACTGGAAAAACTATTAGAACTTTCAACAGAGACTAGGAGGGCAATTTTACTTCATTTTGCAATTGAAATTTTTCGAACTGAAAATAAAACTGATCAACGACATTTTGTTTGTTTCCAAATTCAATGATTTTTTAAATTTTTATTTTATTTATCAGCGGTCACCAAAACATCGTCTTTTTTCCCCCAAATGTTTGTAAATTTGAAAAGACAATGGCTGGAATATCGAAAGCGAGACTTTAATATATCATATATACTCGCGTATCATGCGACTTTAGAACACCTAATTTTGAAGCTAATTTGACTATAGTAAATGAATATATAGTTTGTTCAGCGGCGTAGCCATGGCCAGCAGTACATACGCTAATTTTATATCTCTTGAATGATGCGAACCTCTTAAAATTAGCTTCAAAAATAGGTCTTCAAAAAGTTGCATGATACATAGGATATATATATATATATATATATATATATATATATATATATATATATATATATATATAGATAGATAGATAGATAGATATAGATATATATATATATATAAAAGGCTGAAACACTAATATTCCATGATTATAATTTATTACATTGGAATCGTAATCACGAACCACCACATCAGACCATTTGAATTTGTAGGTCTGATGAATTGGATCGTGATTACGATTCCAATGAAATAAATTATAACCATGGAATATTAGGGTTTGAGCTTTTTATATTATATTCTTGCTTTGTCCTAGACATTGAGCTCTACCTTGATTCTATCCTCTTGGAAATATATATATATATATATATATATATATACTGACCACTAATATTATATATATATATATATATATATATATATATATATATATATATATATTGACCACTATTATATCTTGTCTTAGTGGAGGGGTTTACGCAAGTCGATAGACGTAATACACACCGTTTAAAATAAGAAAAAATGGGGCGTTTGTACCAAATACGAGTATCCACTATATGTTTCCGATAATGAATTTAAAATGTTTTTTGATAATGAATTTAAGATTTTAACTTCCACAAACCTAATTCGGATGTACTATAAACAAACTAAGAAGATATAAAAATTGGTCAATTTTAATAAGATGTGTTTTAAAACTTCTCTCTCTCTCTCTCTATCTATCTCTCTCTCTATCTATCTATCTATCTATCTATCTGTACAAGTGTATGCTGGAGGATTCACTGTCCGACAAAGAAGGGATGAAAAATCTGATGATTTTTAGAGCGTACACGCAGGGGAATCAATTGAAAAAGAAATTAAAAAAACACCCAAAAACGACAAAAAAAGAAAAGAAAAAGAAAAAAAAACTATTGTGTCATTGTAACGTAAAACGATCATTTATTTTATTCCAATCTTAATGCTTGGCGATATTATAATTCCCTACATTTATTTTTATTCATCTGCTAAATTTATTTTTTCTTTCACATTTAAAGGATTGTTCTTTTACTTTTTTTTCCAACTTAATGCTTTTTCATAAAACCTTTGTTCTTTCTTTTTCTTTCTTTCTTTCTGTCTTTCTTTCTTTCTGTCTTTCTTTCTGTCTGTCTTTCTTTCTTTCTTTGTCTTTTTCCTTCGTTTAGAACTCTGTTTATTTCTTTCTTCTAAAAGCTTTTCTTTCTTACTTTGTATTTTTCTTTTTTTATTACTGCCTTTTCTTTCTTCTGAAGCCTTTTCTTTTTTCTTTCTTTGTATTTTTATTCTTTTATTAATTCTTTTTTTTTTCTTTCTTCTGAAATTATTTCTTACTTTTCTTTCTTTTTGTATTCTTCTTCCGTTCTCATTCCTATCTGTCATGGTCTCTCAATCATTTTATTTCTTCTTTTTATTGACATTCTATTATTTATTTTGCCTTTGTTTATTTTTCTTTCTTTTTTGCTATTTTGTTTTTCTGCTTTCTTTTCCGACATTTTCTCGTTTACGTGAAATTCTTTCTTCTTCATATGCTTTTAAAATTCCTTTTGTATTGTCGTTCTTGCCATTTTCTTTCCATTCTGCCCTCCTCCCTCTCCTCTACATCGTCCACACCCTCCCCTTCCTCCTCCTCCTTCAATGCATTTGTTATTCTCTTTTACTTTCCTTTTGGGATTTCTTTTATAATTCTTTTATCTCTCTTCCTTAATTCATTTCTTCATTCGGAAAAAGTTGTTTTTTTTTTTTTGTTCTGGTTCTGCTTAATGAGTGATTGTGAGTTTGTGTCTCTGCATATGTGTCTTCGTGGCCGCAGTTATATATGCATGCACATGTATGTAAATATATATATATATATATATATATATATATATATATATATATATATATATATAGTGGTTTCTATCCTTTCCTCTATTTCTCTGCGCTTTATCTGTCGCAATGCCCTTTTCCTCTTCTTACAACCCCATCTCAGGAAATTGCAATAGTAAATTTCTCGCCAAATTTGACCGACACAAAAGCCGAACAAAATCGTTCCTCGCAAAAAAAGGAAGAAAATCTTGATACGCCAAGGGCGAAAGCATGTCCATCAGGATTTAACCAAGAAACATCGCCTGTCTACAAACCTATTTCCATTAAAGAAAGAGGCTCGGTACATAGCTCATTGTGTGGAAATCTTTGGAATCTGTCAGTTGATAAGATTTGGTGTTAAATGTCGGTGTTCGATGTTGAATATATATATATATATATATATATATATATATAATGATAATGAAATAATCATACATAGAATCAATCAGCAATATTGATTAATGGCGAAATCCCTTCGCTAGTAGAACATAATGTATGCATTAAAATACTGTTAATCCATTGAATGATGTGATCCTCATTTATAAAACTGTTGGCAGATGTTTCTAGTGTATATATTTTTTTAAAATTAAGCAAGTACTTTCAAAGATCCATTTCTTCATCGTCAGGCTGTAATTTTTCCTTTAAAGTTAAAACCTGAAGACGAAATAATTGTTTGTAGCCCGAAAGATATTTTTTAAGAATGTGCTATTTATTGACGGTTGTACAATCTCGGAACGTGCGAGTCGCAACGCTAAAATTCAAAATTTCAAGTGAGAATTTTTATATGAATTTTGTAATAGGATATATATATATATATATATATATATATATATATATATATATATATATACCTCCAATAACTCGGTATAATTAAGACTTAAATGAATTTATTTAATGTAAAATATTTCTTGAAGCTTTCATTTTAGCTTCATTTGGAAGCTAAAGGATTACATTTTCTAATTCCAGAAATCAAAATACTGTGGTGTATTTCTGATAGAAATTAGAATGATTTTTAGTTGATTCATTTTTTCAGAAAAAAACAATCGAATCAGCGATTTTAACAAAAGTTAATTCTCAGTTTTAAAAATCTTGCAAAATTAAAATGAAGCGTTATTTGCAGAAAATTAGCAAATTTAAAATGAAATTAATCTTTTCTCAAAAAAATATTACATATTTATAACATAAAATGTGGTATACAAGCATTTCTTAACCACGGAGTCTTGTTATTCTCATTTCTTCGTATGATATATTGACGGCTTAAGGTGTTCTCAGGTTAAGTATGGTAAACCAGAATTGACAGAAATTTACGAATTCTAAGTAAAAACGGTTTGTTTTTGTTTTTTTAACTTAGTCAGTTTTGTGCCATGCGTGATACACGCTTAGGCACAAAATCTCCCTCGTGAGGCAGATTTTTTCCCGCAGTAGGTTCCCACTTCTTTCTTCAGTAGACCAGTTGCCATCCAAGGCTATAGAATCCGGTCTATCTTGCTATTTACTCATAGCTGGTGAGGGAGAGAGAAGAAGAGGACTTTTCCCAAGGGTATTAGCTCCTATGTGAATGTAATGGATTCGTCTGAAATTGGAACTCGGTTCTTCGATTCCTCCATATGAGCCGCTATCCATTACTCGCCAATGCCTTCCTGCTCCTGTGCTTTTAACTTCCAGGTTATTTTAAAAATTAACAAAATATTTTAAGCAATTATCTAATATTTCATTGAATATTTTAGGTACTTAACTTTACGTTTGAAGATGCTTTCTAAATAAAATTTAAGACTATAAAAAAATTCTTAAATTGATATTTCATAAATTATTGAATTACTTCTATAATAGTATTGTATTAATCAACTCAGTTATTTAATTAAAAATTTAAATAACTGAGATAATATGGTGATTTAATTTAATAGCTGAGATAATATAATAAATAAGTAAATTTATTAATTATTATATTATCCCAATTATTACATTTTTAATTTAATAACTAAGATAATATAATAATTATATTAATTATAACATTGTCTCAGTTACAAACATTTTAATTCAATAAATGGCATAATATAATAATAAAATGCAATGATAGAGGTAACTCAATAATTTGAAATTATTAGATTTTATTTTTTCATTTTATTTTTTATTATTAATTGATATGTTCTGATAGTTATAAAATATTAAAGTTATTTTATTTATTAAATTTTTAAAGTAATTAAATTTTATTATTACTTCGCTAATTGTACAGTGATTTTATTTAAGCATAATCCACTACCTCAAACAATATATAAAAAAATGCTACCATGCATAACAGTTATAAGACTTTTCGGAATATTTTGTGGCCCTGAAAAGGGATGTTCTTCTCTTCAGTTGCCTCTTCAATCGTCTTCGCAAGTGAGATGAAACAATTGCCCACAGTCGAAAATGTTTATCCGTGACCTTTTAACGATATTGTCACGTATGAAACACCGTACTTAAAGAAAAGAACATTTAGACACACAACAATTTTTTTAAAAATAATTTAAAAACTTTTTGATCTGATGATTTGTATTAAGCTTTTCAATTTTCATTTAGTAAATATAGTCTTCATTTAATAACTTAATAACCCAACTTTTATAATGTTTGGAAGAATTTTAAAAACATTTTTGAAACTTTATAAATTAAAACGAAAAATGCAAACAATTCTTGTAAAAATGGATTATTCATAGAAACAAATTTTCTTGAGACTATAATGTCTTTAATATACAGGGGTTGA
>OZ010603.1:57278039-57280539 GCA_963932145.1 Acanthosepion lycidas | reverse complement strand
AGCTAGAAGCAATGATCTAAGTTTTTTAATAAACCAATGAACATATGTTAGTCCGTATAAATCGGATAATGATTGTTAGTTATCACCTGATCTCTCTTCGCTTTGTTTGCTTCTTTGTTTTTCTCACTGAAACCAAACAATGTCGCCGAAATATCTTATCAGTTGTTCCTCGCAATCAGAACGAAATGGTGCATGAGGTATTGGCAGGGCGTAACGGTCGCGCTCACTAAGAAATAAGGAGAATTTAATATGACAAGAAATGCCCGCGAAACGTCAGGATTTTTTCATCGGAATTTTCTGACGAATCTTAATTCGTCAGTTAATGATTGAATAAACTCATGGCGAGTTCTACAATAAAATATTCGTAAAAATTCACCTATCGCATCGTTAAATATTTGAGCTGAACAACTTTAACAAAATATTGCAATACCAATCATTCTATTATAAGTATGCTTGTCCTTCTCTTCTCAGCCTTTTCACTAAGATCAAAGTATAGTATATGTTCTTGTAGACTTAATCTGATTCTCTCTCCCTGCTTTTATCTTTCATTTCTTCCCGGGAACTAAGTGGTGCCTTTTCGCCTCTTTCCATGCGATCAAAACGAAAGTGATATTGGCAGGGCGTAACGGTTGTGCGAACTAGCGAAGGAAAAAAACAATCAGTTATTATATAACGAGGGAGACCCGTGAAAATTTTACGGTTTTCCAATTTGAATTTTCAGTTAATGATTGAATAAGCTCATGGCGAATTCTGCGACAATAAAATATCCATAGATTTTGCACTATCGCATCGTTAAATATTTGAGCTTAACAACTTTTAAAAACATATTGCAATAACAATCATAAATATAAGGGGGTACAAATGAAGAGATTTGAAATTAACAACTTTCTCTATTTCACTGAAGCAGACGTCAAACATTTTCTTTTTTTTTTCTTTCTCTCTTTTTCTCACTGAAACCAAATAACGTGTCTGATATGTCTTTTCCGTGTTTCCACCCGATGAAAACGTAATAGCCCATTATTTATTAGATATTTGAAGGGCGTAACGTTCGTGCGAACTAAAGGAGGGGCAAACAACGATATAAGATGCCTAATCAAAAGTTAGGGAAATTTCTAATGAGGTTGACCTTGTTAAATATAGTTATTTAGGTTTTCAATCGGTGCCCTACACCGGGAACCAGAGCGATTCTAAGTTTAAATCGATTGCTATGTCAAGGGAATGATGGAAGAAAAGAATGAAAATTAGAATGAGTTTGCGAAGTAAAATTACATCCTTATGCCCACAAAAGAATTTAAAAACAGATACGAATATTGATGCCGATATTTATAGCATGTCAGTATTGCACATTTTTAGAGGTAAATAAATGTAAATACGATTTGCTTCCGGGAGTAAGAAGATTGTCTGCTACCTAAAGACCGGAAAATGATTAACAACGTTCTATGTCTTGCTGCCAATGATTGTGTCGCACTGTAATTAACGCAAACCTAACAAGTTGCCGTGAGCCATTGTCTGCATTGTTGTCTCTGTTAATTAACTGGTTGTTTAACCATCCAATCAAATCGCTCAAGCGTTCAGCCGGTGAGATTTGAAGAAAGAAGGGAGTAGGGAAGGCACTCGAGGGGCATCTGGTGTTGGTCGGGATTTGGTTAGATGAAACAAGAGATGAATTAATGAAATTCAGATATTGACTTCGTCACGATCAGAAATTCGATTAATTCATTCATGATTGTGTATCTTTAAAACAATGGTGCTAACTAGAGGGAGTTGATCACACACACACGCACGCGCGTTCGCACACACACACATACACACACACACACACACACATATATATATATATATATTATAATAATATTTTTTGTTTAAAAATATGATTCCTTCGCTACATAAGAGTTCTCATGTTTCAAAAACGAGAGCCGAAATCATCCAAATAATTATTAAAATTAAGTTGAATTGTGGTGTTTAGTCCCGTTTCATCTTCAAGCGAAATTTTAGGAATAAGCTATCTCTCGGTTTACGTGTATTTTTAGGCACGGTCCGTTACAGAATTTGTTATTGTGGGAGTGGCTAGACTATTTTCCTTCGTTAAGTGGTCAGGGAGTTAATTCTTATCAATAGATTCATCATCCTCTGAGAGGTTTTGCTAAGGTTGGGTAGGGTATCTATTTCAAGGCTAATGTTTTCGGTCATCCTTTAGTTGGTTCCCAGTGAAGGATATTTTTATGGCGCGCCTACAATCGTTATGTGTCGGGAGAATTGTCTTATTATTGTCCATCTGATTATCTATTTATTTATTTGTTTATTCAAGTGGGTGTTTTATATACAGATCGCATTGCATTGAATTTCAATTTGTTTTTTTGTTTTTTGACGACGACAAAAGGGTTTTTTCCTATTTAAAGGTTTGGCTGAGCTTTTTTTAGAATTTTACTTAGCTATGTTTTTTTTTTAATGCGAAAGTTTGTTGATGTCGGCAAAAAACCGTTAACTCCTGCCTATGGTT
>OZ010603.1:57238039-57273039 GCA_963932145.1 Acanthosepion lycidas | reverse complement strand
GCGAGACTTAACTTATATGATAACGGGAGGCCACCCACGAGAAATAACATTTGAAAATGTTATTTTGATAATGGAAGACACTGGTGAGGTTTATGTCGGCCATTGTCTTGGGGCTGGCTGGCAGGGTCCAGGTTGATACATTGTTTTGTTTAGATAGATAAAAAATTAACTGTGTCTTTGTGGCAAGCAGCTTGTCGGGAGTGGTGAAATTCCCTGCGAGGAAACTTAAAAGGTAAAGTCACCTACAAGAAGAGATATTTGAAAATGTTATTTTGATAAATGAAGAATGGTGAAAATTCTTATGGCCATTGCCATAAAGCTAATTGACAAATACCAGGTGGTTACAGAGTTTTAAATAGATAAAGATTTACTTGTGTCATGATGGCAAACAATTTGATAGGTCACCTGTTGACCACACACAAAGAGAGTCATCTCTAGGTTGGATCTTTGTCGATGGGAGGTGTCATTGAGAGAAAACATATCTGGGCTGTGTTGGAATTTGAATATGACAGCGAAACAATATTTCGTTGGCGCCGAAGAATGAGTGTCTCTGGTTGACTAGCCTCTTGGTGCTGGCGAAAATCTGATTGAAGAATTCCATATGCCGTGACGTTAGGATAAGAATTGAGATTATCACTCTACGGGTCGTATTGTCCTCTTGGCGGCCAGAGAAGAAGAGAGAAACAAAAGAAAGAAAAGGAAAAGAAAAAGATAATTTTTTTTCTTTGAACAAAATATATATTTTTTTTAAGAACAAGGCTAGTCTAGTCACGCCCACACTGTTGATCGACCATTGGTTGAACGCTAACCAGCCAGGCGGAGGTGATCATGTGACGCAAGGAGGCAGCCGCAGAGAGTTTAAGTATGAGGGATTACTACGAAGAAGTGGGGAGGACCGTTGACGCCCCTCTGGAGCATGGGGAGGTGTCCATATGAAATTAAGAGAAGGTAGGAGTGAGAGAAGACTTCCAAAAATGGAAATAATTAATTTTTCCTGACCGAAAACAAAAGAAGGGGTTTATGGATTTAGACTTATCAAGGAACCTCAAACGCCGACGAGCCCACCCCCGGTTTTGAATCGGCGTCCATATAAGCAAATTCGCAGCGAGCAAAAATCTGTTAGTTTTTAGTTTTGAGTTAGTTTATAGTTTTAGTTTTCGTTTTGGGTTGGAGAGTTGGAGAGTTGGAGAGACAGTTCCAGTTGAGAGCTCTGAAGACCCACCACGAAGAGCTGACCAAGAATAGCGCAACTTTCGAACTCATCTTCTAACCAAGAACAATTTATTTTTTTGAAGAACGACTTACTTACACCACCAAAATAAGCTTTGTGAATTTCGCCTGAAGACACACCAAGAACCAGTTTCTTAAAGGACAGACAGCTAAGATATTAAGACTCGCCTAAAAACCACGTGTCACAATCCATATAGCGGGTCGGGAGATAGACGCAGTCCTATGTATCCAGCAACCAGATATAAAGTATTGTTATCCTTTTTTTGATACCATTTTCGACTTATTATTTTATTTTATTTTGCCCGTACTTGTGCGATACCGCCCTCATTCGAACTCAAGCTTGCAGTACGGCAACCAGACGTTGAAAGCGAGTTGGGAACGACGAGGCTGATATCGAATCTAACTAGATTCCCATCTGAATCACTTAAAGGTTAGATCATCACAATTGGCGCCGCGACCAGGATAAGACCTGGGATCGGCTGACGTCACAATTGACGTAACAGTTGGATGTCACATATGTATCGCTGGTAATATTTTTCCAAAAAATGTATAGCTGGTAATACTTTTTTCTCAAAAATGTATTGCTGGTAATAGTTTTTTACAAAGCATTTCTGGTATTACAACATATTTTTACACTTTCATAGTGTTTTGACCCCATTTTGGGGTTAACTATTTGCTCATAGCTGGGACCTTAACAGTTGCTACCACCCCGGGTCAGGGTGGACCTGGGATAGATAGATAGATAGATAGATAGATAGATAGATAGATAGATATGAAGAGACTGAGATAGATAGATAGATAGATAGATAGATAGATAGATAACGAACAAACTGAGATAGATAGATAGATAGATAGATAGATAGATAACGAACAAACTGAGATAGATAGATAGATAGATAGATAGATAGATAGATAGATAGCGCGTGACGGCTGTACAATATTCCTGTAAGGCCGAATTTTCCAAACAGATTGTCTTCAGACACTCTATTGTTTTAATATAGTATTTACAGACAGACTCGACAGTGTACATCCTCAGGTGTTTGTTAGCCAAACCAATCAATGATTGCCCTCTTCCCGTCCACTCCTGATTGTGGCCTACAAATAAGCCAACCTCAGTTGTTATTTCCCTTCTGATTTCTCCGTGA
The DNA here is from genome assembly GCA_963932145.1 of Acanthosepion lycidas. NCBI lineage: Eukaryota > Metazoa > Mollusca > Cephalopoda > Sepiida > Sepiidae > Acanthosepion > Acanthosepion lycidas. The sequence goes on along the minus strand of OZ010603.1, from coordinate 57,270,664 downwards.
TTCAACGGATTCCCTCTAACCTCGTTTTGGTCGCGTTTTCCCAGCAATAGCAGAGCATCGATTGGTTGGCATTGAATCAGGTGATCATGTCTTCTTTCTTTGATATTCTTTCGCCCGCGGAAATCAATGATATATACGCACAGATGTGCACATTGGGGCATTTTTGTACGAAGCTTAGAACGACGAACCTACGTTATATAAATACATACTTATAGATATTTTTTTAACTAAATTTTTCCAAGTGCAAGACACGAGATCCACTCAAAGTAAAGAATTACTGTTGGAATGGTAATCATGAATGTAGAGATTGGGATGGAACAGAAGTTGGTAGGAGTTGATTATTCATAAAGTATTAAATAAAAAGTAACGATGTGTAGAAAGATCGTGTACCACCAGTCGGAAGAACTTTGTCTAATTGAAATTTTAGGTTTAACCAGAGTTCGAACACCGACCAGAAGAGTCGTTATTTCCTTAGTCTAAATCTGTCGTCTACCTGCCTGTTAACATGTCTTTTTAATTGTTCACTCAATGAAACGCTCAAAGTTTGATAGAAGTTGCTGCACATAGGAAGAGAAGGAAAGAATTACACTTTATTAGGATATGTAAGAAAGAAAATGTTTAACCCTGAACAGGTTAAGATTATAGTGATCGGGGAAGCATCCCTTCGGGAGTTTTTTCCCACGGTTCTTGGTAGGAAACTGTCCGAATGGAAGTTCTGTTTTTCTTGCGGAATAGGAAAAGATTGGTGTGATGATTCGTTCCCATATACATGACATGGACGATTTTAGCTATAAAGGTCTGAACTGGTGGAACTAAGGAATTTAATTAGTCAGAACATTTTCCATGGATATAGCGATAGCATAGCGAGATGTTGGCGACGATTCGTCTGTGGGCCAAAGAGTTGCAGAGTGGGAAATAATTAATCACCTACAAGGCCGCGAAGATGTTTTTGTACTCTACTGATGCTGGAAAGTGAGTACTCGACAGGACCAACCCGGATATGACAATGGTACTCAATTTGATGCTGTAATCTGGCTCTTGTAAATAGCAGTTACTTACCGATGATTTATTCTCAAGACATTATTCTTCAAAAATGAATTGGAGCTATACTTTCTTCACTGGCTGTGACAGAAAATAGTTTCATTTATTTACAAAGCAATATATATCCATGACAATTTTTTCCAGCATTCATATCGAAGGCTTCTATATATGAGTTCTACCTGAGGTCTGTGAGTAAACGTTGTCTGGCTATAGCAGTCTGGTACACGTCGTTCAAATCCAAGGTAAAACCATAATGTAGCAGTTAGCGTTTAAAATGGTTAAATCACCACATGAAAACCTATCGTTACTAGACTATCTTCCTAATCTGTAGCGAAGAGTACATTCCTATACTTGTAAAATCAATGGGATTTAACTATGAGAATTTATGGGTAGCGTATCGGTTATTGGTGAAGGAAATAATTCAAAAGCTCAGTTCAAATTTTGACTGAATCTGTTGCCTACACTTCGCACTAACACTCCCGGAAAGGGCATGAATCCACCTATGGATTAAATAATACAGTAGATAGGATCACCTAGCTTTGATTGACAGAAGGTAACTTCGAATTCAGTGGAGAAGGCGACCACTCCTTTATCGCCGTAAAATGCCATCTCAATTCACAGATATTAAAGAAGAAAAAACTGTTTATATTTATTTGTTTGTTTAGCGGCATATCAACAGCTTATGGGTCATTTAATGCCGAAATTTAATTATCTTGGTAGCATTATTAATTTTACTTTACATAAAATGTATTGCAGGTAATTTTACTATATAACCTGCAATACTTTCATAGTGTTATGACCTTAGTATAGAGGCTAACTATTTGCCCATAACAGGGACCCTAGCATGTGCTACCACACCGGGTCAGAGGTGATTCCACGCTCCTCAAAACCTCCCGATCAGAGGCCTTGCTGCCGAATGTAGTTTATCATCATACACAGGCGAAGAAAGTTCTGAAGAGACATGGTATTAAAAAAATTATCTATGGGTTATTGAGTGATTGACATAGTAGGCTGTTTTTACAAGTTTTGCATGCAGTATTCGAATCCAAATCGAAGAATCTTAAGATTTATTCTCAAGACATTATTCTTCAAAAATGAATTGGAGCTATACTTTCCTCACTGACTGTGACAGAAAATAGTTTCATGTATTTACAAAGCAATACATATCCATGAACGGGCGAAGGAAATTTAAGGAATCAGCATATTCAGGCGGATTTGCTCGCAGAAATTTGATTCTCAAATTTCACTCAACATTTGAAAACATCGGTTCCTGATTTTTTTGTTGTTTTTTTTTCGGTAGCCAAATTTCCTTTAATTCTCATTTTCCCTCCCATTTCTAAAATTCCAGTGATAAATTCATTGCAAAGCATTTTTTTAACATTTTATTAGGTTGGTGCAAAAATCATGTCGTTTTCTCACATATTTTACTTTTATATATGATTTCTGAATTAATTCATTGATATATATATATAGCCATGTTATAGATCATTTTGAAGCACGTTTTTCGCTCTATCGAATCGTGTTATTCGTTACCGTTCTCAACCTCTTCCTTCATTTTTTTTGCAGGCTTTTCGACAGCATAGACAAAATTAAAATCCGCATGATTTTCTTGTTCCAGTTCAAACTAGGCCGAAAAGCTGCCGAGACATCTCGTGATATCAATGATGCGTTTGGCCCAGGAACCACTAACGAACGTGTGGCACAACGTTGGTTCAAGAAATTTCGCAATGGTGACGAGAGCCTCGAAGATGAAGACGGTCGCGGCCGGCCGACTGCGGTTGATAACGAACATTTGAAAGCCTTAATTGAAGCCGATCGTCGCAAAACCACACGAGAAGTTGCTGTTGAACTCGAGGTCGACCACTCAACAGTCGTTCGCCATTTAAAGCAAATAGGGAAGTCAAAAAAGTTGGATAAATGGGTGAACGATAATGAAAAAAATCGTCAAAAAACGACATTATTTTTGCACCAACCTAATATCTTTTTTTAAAACCAAATCAATTCTCAAGCATGGTTTTCTTTAAAGATTTGATTTTTTTTTAGCCTACATCCTCTCCAGTCAACCCGTGGTTATCATATGTGATATTTGATATAAATGCGCATTTATTCATTGCTGACAGCTGTCGATGTTTGAGTTCAGCCTCAAATTTGACATTTATTTACATATCAGGCTTGTGCAAGAGTGTTTTTCTTTGCAAGCGACTATGCTGAAATAAATTAAATTTCAGCTTTTTTCATTTTCTTGTGTTATTCATTTAGTCTTGGAACTTGTCAGGGTACTAAATTGCTTTTATGCTCTTTACTCTCGCCAAGGTCAACACGTAATAATGAAGATTGTATAGCACCAGTATGTCAACTAAAGTAAAAATGTTCGAGAGGCATATGAAAAATGCTTATGAACATTTCATGATGCAAACGGACTCGGATATATTAAGTTGGGTTTAGAAGACGAAATTTTAGGAAAGACTTCCAAGTTCTTTGCAGGCCGCCAGATTAATATTGAGACACTTTTCTTCATCCACTAGACCAGGGTTTTGCCAAACCTTTTCTCGCAATCGTCTACTTTCAGATGGAAAAAAATTGCACGCTCACCCGTATAGTAAATATCCAAAAACGTATCAGATTTGTTTGGTAAATGTTTGTTACTGGTTCATAAACAGACTTTAGAAGGAAGGTATCAAATAACGCTGACTTAAACTATATATATAATTTAGTTTTATGTTCAAGGCTAAATTTATAGTTAGGGTATGCGTTGCAAGTGTTGACAATAAACAATTTTTTTCATAATTATAAAATCAAAAGGAATATAGTAGTACTCTTCTACTAGCAAGTAATAAAATTTTGCGACTATTTTTTAATACTAAAAAACAATTATAATGTTCATAAGCCTACTCAATATCCCTTCTTTGTGGGGGATGTTTGTATCTTATCTAGGAATATAACCCAGTAATTCCTATTTAGCTTCCTGATTTTTTTTATACAGGTTATTTGTATATCTCTCTTGAATATTTTTTTCGAGTTGCATATATTGAAATACCTTTTTAATAAGAAAAATCCTATATCGCCCACCAAATTTTCCAGTCACCCACCATTTTCTGTTCAGATGCTCGTCGCCCAATCAACTGTTAAAATCGCCCACCAGTGAGTGATATTGGATTGCATCGTTTTATAGGTTAGATATTAGGTTGGTGCAAAAAATAATGTCGTTTTCTCACATATGTTACTATGTGAGAAAACGACATTATTTTTTGCACCAACCTAATAAATCCCGTGAGAAGATGCATTCTGGTTTTACGCCCTTTCCTATTTTTGTGACCTTATGAGTCATTTGAACCCCACAGATTGAATAAAGGTGATCCTTATCTGACACCTGATGAAAGTGTAAGAATGATCAACGCATATTTATACTATTATGTTGTACCCTTATAATATTTGTATACCAAGGGATAAAAAAAAACACATACGTAAATACACCAATAAGTACATAGTCCAATGCATTCATTTGATAAACGAATATTTATTTTGCAACATAATCTCCTTCTTTGTCAATGCACGTAGTTATATGGTGAATATTGATCAAATAGATTAGAAGAATTAGGTTGGTGCAAAAATAATGACGTTTTTTGACGTTAAAAAATATGTCAAAAAACGTCATTATTTTTGCACCAACCTAATATATACAGTGGAAAGTCCAGATCAAAATTGAGCTTAAAACTATTTGAGGCTAAAGAATTGTTAGTTCATCTTTGTATAAAATTTTATTTTGGCAATCAATGGGCTCAACTCATTTTTAACTTTGATCGGGTGATTTTACGATCTGTCAATCCTTGATGGGTTATTTACTGTCAAGCCTTTTGCTATTACGTGTCGAGCAGACTCGCAATTACTCAGGTGGCTGTATTCATTTCTAAAGTGAAGCTAAAACAACAACAATTACAACAACAACAACAATTACAACAACAACTAATGCAATTCGTATATTTGCATGTAAATTTTTAGACTTCCCTTGTGGAGTGTAGGGCCACAGCTTTACCAGAAGTGATGCAGCTGTGATTTCCATAGAAAGTAAGGTTTTACTGAATGGAGTTGACATTCTCCTAGACTGGTTGCCAACCAATGCTAGAAAGTCTAGTTGGAGATATGGGGAGGGGGGAGATAAATTCTCCGCTTTCCAAGTGTATTCGTGCGAAAGTGAATATAACGGTCTAGATTTGGTCGATTGATTTTGTTTAGCGGCATATCAACACCTCTATGGGTTATTTAATGCCGAAATCTGAATACTGTGAGCGAAGTTGCATGCTATCAGCCAAAATGTATTGTGGGTAATTTTATTATGTATTGCTGGTATTTTTAAATAAAAATATATTTTTTATACTTTCATAGTGTTTGTCTAGGTGTTTACTATTTGTTCATAACTGTTATCCTAACAGGTGCCACCACCCCGGGTCAGGGTGGGCCAGGGAACAACATCAATTAAAAGGTGGTTCCATGCTCTTCAAAAGCTCTAATTTCCGGATCCGAGGCCTTGCTACCGGATGTAGTTTATCGTCATAGCCAGGACGACTTAGGACACGTCGATAAATGCTAAGGTACACATAAATCCATGTAATTACTAATAGTAAAAAGTTACTGAAGTAAGTATTGGCTGGTACAATGCCACATTACTAGAGTACTTAGCGTGGATCGAACACATTATACTTTTATGTTACAATACTAATTTCTCAAATTGCACATTATTATCATTAATAGTATTATCAGTACTAATAGCTGTAGTACTCTTCTATATGAAATACAAGTACTGGAAAGATTCAGTTGAATATTTTCTTCAAGTCCTACCCGGTAAGGTGCTTATTTGGTAGCAGCTCGCTTATTATTTTTCCCGGAGCGCAATTAATTTGTTTCACAAGCCAAGCACTGTCACATTCATTTAAAAACAAAAAGTTCCCACCGGCACGATTATAGGCATGGACCGAGTGTGTGAGCAACGATAGGGTCTTAGAGAGGTTGCAAACAAGGAGGAGGCTTATACTTAACACCAGGAAGAGGCAGCTGAAGTTTCTGGGACGCATAATGAGGAAGGGGGGCCTGGAGAATCTGATACTCACTGGTCGAATAGAGAGAAAGAGAAACGCGTGGCATAACTGGTGGGCAAGTGGATAACAGAACGTGTTCTGGGGGAAGAAGCAGAGAGAAGTAAAATGCTGAGATCTAGAAAGGGATAGTGGGAGGTGGAGAGGCATGATCGCCTACGTCCTGAAATGAGATGGCATATAAAAAGAAAGAATAGGACACTTTATCTTTTTTTTTTTTTTTTTTTTTTTTCGGTGAAAAATGTAAACATTTTCGTCTCAGAAATTTTTTTTATTCTTTTTGAATTAGAGTAGCACTTTTTAAATCAAAATTGTGATTAATTGATGTGTTGTTTTGTCAAAAGAAAATAAATATGACTGACAAACTCATAGCAAGTCTCTATATAAAATCCCTTTGCAACAACGTCCCCATTAATAAATGTTTAAATTCGGCCCCAAAGGATCTAACACAATAAAAATAAATATCTCCCTACCAATACATATTTATATATGCGTGTGTTTGTGTGTGTCTGTATATGTGTGTAACACTGATGAGCTGTGATACAGCGAAACACTGTTTGTGGATGACTATATATATATATATATATATATATATATATATATATATATATATATATATATTCACGCATGTATATATATATATATATATACGCATACATACATACACACACACAAACACATATATAAATATGTAAAGAAAGGAAAACTTATCGTAGCCGACGAGTTTCGTTTTCTGAGGGACTCTATCAATGATACACACACACACACACACACACACATATATATATATATATATATATATAAGTATATGTGTGTGTGTGTGTGTGCTGTTTATATATATATATATATATATATATATATATATATATATATATACTGTATAAATATATCCGATCATAATGTCGAAACATAGGTCTTAACACTGCACCTCTTTCTCGCCGTCTTATTTGACATTATTCTCAATATTCTGCAATTTACCCTCACACCAAACGTCTACATAAAAGCCATGACAATATTATTCAAATATTAAGAAAATCTCTCTTTATAGGCTAGCCATTCGTTTCTGATTTCGCCCTTCTGCCAATGAGGCCCGCAAATCATTATTATCGACGCCCTTTCAACCCAAGGGATCCACCTGTAGTTTATAGCGGAACTATACTGAGCGGACGTTAATTCATGTATCTACAAGTGTGCGCAAAATCTCGGTCATGATGACTTGTGACTTCGGGCTAATACAACCATCGACTCTCCAGGCCGAAAAAAAGTTCCGTCTACCCAGTTTCACTCATAAGGCTTATATTTTGGTCTGGGACCACTCTACAATATTTCGCATGGAAACTAATAGTTAATAATTTTTCGCTTTTCGTCATTTCGGATAATGAAAGATTATATTTTGGTCTGGGAACACTCTACACTATTTCACATGCAAATTAATAGTTAATAATTTTTCGCTTTTCGTCATTTCGGATAATGAAAGTTTATATTTTGGTCTGGGAACACGCTACAATATTTCGCATGGAATCTAATAGTTATTGATTTTTCGCTTTTCGGCTAATGCAAGAGTTCATAGGAACTCTCTATTTTCCGATAGCGAGGGAATCTGTATTTTCTGGAAAAATAATCGTGGATATTATAATAATTGACGCGTTCCTTGATGAATTGTTTTTTATGTCTTATCAACCATTAGCAAGTTATTTACAGCTGGAAAGTATTTTTCACATTGTAAGAATTTTTGGGAGATAATAATCAGGATTTACTGGTATTAGGTTGGTGCAAAAATTATGACGTAATAATATCGTTTTTTGACGTTAAAAATACGTCAAAAAACGACATTGTTACATCATTATTTTTGCACCAACCTAATACAAGTTCTGCTAATTAAAACAACTGGGGCGGGGAAGGGGTAGAAGAGGTGGATTCTTACCTTTCCCAAGGTTATTTGTACGTAAGCAAATATAACAAACTCGACTGGGATTCGAACTTGGATTTTCGATTTCCAGTTTCTAGTCGTTATCTATTGCACCGCCCAGTACATTCAAGTTTCCAACTACTGGTATTTCCAAGCGGTTACCCATGACTAGGCTCGGTGTTGCTTAACTTCGGTGATCGCATGAAAACTTGTGTTCTGAGATGGTTTTATTAGCTGTTTTTCAATTAGCAATTGCTGTTATCTTGTTCAGGGTTTTGAACTTTATTTTGCTCTGCCTTCAATCGGATTTGAACCTTGATCACACCCATCTACTATATATAGCAATGTTGGGCGCATATCTGCAAATGGACATAAGTCTATTGATATGAATTTTTGTTTACAGATATGTATTTCTTCAAAGATCTAAAAACCAGCCATTCTCAGTCGATTTTTCACAATGGACCTCTTTAAAATAAAATAGCTACGTAATGAAATATTTCAGTTAGTTTTGTGCCTTGCGTGATACACGCATAGGCGATCATGTATCTTTCGATACATGACTGACGAGGTCAGATTTTTTTTTCCCGTAGTAGGTTGCCATTTCTTTCTGCGGTAGACCAGTTGCCATCCAAGGCTATAGAACCCGGTCTGTACTTCTATTTATCCATAGCTGGTGGGTGGGGGGAGAAGAAGAGGATTCATACCTTTCCCAAGAGTATTAGCACGTAAGTGAATGTAATGGATTCGACTGAAATTCGAACTCGGCTCTCCGATTCCTCAACCCGAGCCGCTATCCATTACTCCTCCATTAAATATGTACCAATCTTAAAGTGATCCCGGAGCTAGGTGCTTTTACGCAATATTCATGGTATCGTGTTCCAAAATTATACAATAATATGTAGACATCATTTTTTGTCACGATATAAATTCTGTTTCTGGATTTCACCAGGAAGTGAGAGAAAGCAAGAAGCAGAGAAAATATGAGGTTTGTTTCCCAATGTTTTCGCATTTACCAAAGCCGCCTTGGGTCTCTACTTGTCACTGTTTTCAGCGATAGTCCCCCCAAATATACCAGGACCGCCCGCCCAAGGGTAATGATTTTCGTGCAGAATGTCCGCCCGAAATGACACTCTAAATACGGTTAAATTTGAAACTGTCTACTCAGGTCCAATTATCGACTTATTAAATTAAGACCTTCACGCTTCTGAATCGTTTTGAAATAACTTCAAACGTAACAGAGAAATGTCTGTAATTTCTCACTGTATTTATCCGACTGGCGAACAATGCTGAAGAATATGTTTCTTTCAGGACTTTTTTTCCCCAAGCCGATTGCTAGAGTTTTGATCAGATTAATAGGGATTATGCGAGATACGGAAGTGTGCAACATTGTATGTGCGCAGGCGCATACGAATGTGAATGCCAGGCAGCATGTTCAGGCGCCGCACGTATGCGTCTCGTGAGAATTCCAAGGGACCTTGGCGCTTGATGGCTTTTCGGTTGAGCACTTTTATCGAATACTTCAAAGTTTTTATTTTCTTGTGTGGTCGGATGAACAAAGAATCGCCCTTTGCGTATATACATGCGTGTATTTGGAAGGAATAACTCTTACATGTGCGTGTACAAGTAACAGTGTTACCGAAAATGTGTTTTTTTTTTTCATTTTCGTTTCTCGTTTCTTTCTCCTCCTTTTCCACTATGTCTTTGTTATATTTTAAAGTTTTCACTAAAATGTACATACATGCATGCACATATATATATATATATATATATATATATATATATATATTCACGCATGTATATATATATATACGCATACATACATACATACATACATACATACATACACACACAAACACATATATAAATATGTAAAGAAAGGAAAACTTATCGTAGCCGACGAGTTTCGTCTTCTGAGGGACTTTATCAATGATATATATATCTACACACACACACACACACACATATATATATATATATATATGTGTGTGTGTGTGTGTGTGTGTGTATACTGTTTATATATATAAAACTATTTATATAACTTTTTATATATTTATTTTTAGAGCAAGATCAGATAGGAGTGATAGAAGAAAGGATGAGTGTAGTGGATAGATTAAGGCAACTAGAGATATCGATTGACATTACACTTGAATAGCTGGAGATTATAGCTCACAGGGAAACAGGAACAGGGAAGGGAGTTCCACAGGCGAGAGGTGCGAGACATGAAGCTATTGGAGTAGAAGAGATAGCTATATAGAAATAGAAAATATATTAAAGTCATAGTCTGATTAGTCCATATATATATATATATGGACTAATCCGACAATGACTTTAATATATTTTCTGTTTATACGTTATTTTTATAGATACAATTATTTTAAAAATGCTCTTTTTATAATAAACAGTATTAATTACCAGCCTGAATGTCCGATAAATTTCGGAGAAAATATGTCCCCTCCGACAGGAATCGAACCTGTGTCCTACACGGAACTGTCATTTGATCTGATGTTCTATACTACTCAGTTAGAAAAGAAGCGTCTGTTTAGCAAAGTATAAATTACTGTTTTTAAACAACAAATCTCCCACGATATTTTCTTGAACGAAAGTATCTGCTCGAAGCGATCTGAGTGGTATAGTAGGTCAGATCAAATAATGGTTCCGTGTCGGACACAGGTTCGATTCCTGTCGGAGGACACATAATTTCTACGAAATTTCTCGAACATTCAGGCTTAAGAAGTGGTTTTACTGAGATAAAAATGGGATGCGTTTTCGAATCCTGTGGGAAGCAGAATTTTTCTTTAGTAGGACTTTTCAATTTAGGCTTGTTTCACTGTTTGGCAAAATATAAAAAAAACAAAAAACAAAAGAACAGGATTAACATTTCAAACATGTCCCCCATTAAAAATACGGTTTCTAGTAATAAGAAATTATCTGGGATAAAAACTTATTAAAAAATAAGTAGCCATGTATATTGTTTAATATTTGCTATGTTTCTGATGGATACATTGTATTACATCATTTAGCACCCTCCATAATTTACCTTGACTTTCAGTTAGCTTGACCTATATTCATAAACGTCCTTAAATTTAATAATTCTGAAAGTCTAACGACATCTTTAGTTCTATTTATAAATACTTGTTGCAAAAGAAAATCCATATATTTGCCTTGATAAAGTCCATCGGTAAAGATAAGTTTTTCCCTTTTTGTTTTTATTCTTATTGTCCTTTTACAGATATCTGAAATTTTACACACACACACACACACACACACACACACACACACATATATATATATATATATATATATATATATATATATATATATATATATACTAGCAGTATAACCCGTCTTTGACTGGGTCTTTCATTACTGGGAATGTAAGTTTCAAGTCTGCCCGCCCGAAAATCAATATGAGTAACAAGAATTCGGTGCAACTGATGCACATTCCCAAATTGGGGGGGGGGGTATTGGGGGCTATTGGGGCGCACTGGAAAGGGAAGTGTATAATAATAAATAATATTATTGTAATAATTTAAACTATTTTTTATTAAAGTTTTTATGAAAAATATATATCCAAGAACAGATAATAAATAGTAAAAACGTTGCTGAGAGTTTTAATGGACAGGAAGTAGTGGAGAGCCATTGTCGCCAACAGCTTGGCCTCAAAACCGGCACTGAAGAATTATATATCAAACAAAAAAAAAAATTAATTAAAACCGGATGAAAACTGTGGAAATGCATAAACAACATCCGATCACACAGACAGACAGACAGACAGACAGACACATACACATACATACATACACACATACACACACATAGATTTTGAGAACTATAAATTATTATTATCATTCTGCTTGCTCGTTAATAATTTAACACGTCCCTTACGCACTGCCGTTACCTCAGATAAATAATCATTCCGTTTTGAATGTGAAAAAGACAGAAGAAAATCCTATATCAGAGACATTGTTCGGTTTTAGTGAGAAAAAATAACCATACATAGTAAGAAGGAATTAGAAAATGCAAATCTGTAAACCGTCAAAATTTCTCGGATAAACAATAGAATGAAATGTTCAATTATTAAGAATTTCTATTTTGCTATCATTTGATCTTGATTACATTAATTACAAAGAATGTTTGGCTTAAAAGCGTTATCATCCAGAAAGACGCCAGTCGACCATTTCGCTTTTGGTGAAGCACAACATTATTACAGATGTACATAAGGAAAGTTCTCGGCCTTCAAAAGATCTGAGCAAACATTGGAATTCCTGCTTGGTCAAATTGAGAGCTCAACTCGTTGTACAAATTAAATAAATCCGAAGAAAAAACGTCCTCTTTCTTCACTCCGCCTTCTATTTGAGGATGTTAACTTAATTCGTCGTCTATCCGCATTCAAACCATTTAATACAAATTACGCTTAATGCGAATATTCTTTCCGTGTAGAACAAGCTTCTTTTTTTATGTTCAAGTCCACAAAAGAAAAGGACCTAAATCCAGTAGAGAAACTTGAGTCAAAGTATCTGTACAATTGCGAGGAGACGGTAAGTAGACATAAATTCATATAATTGCCGAAAACAATTGCAGTAAGGAAAATTTAGGAATCCAAAATTTTAGGATTGCGGGTCCGTATCCGGACCCTAATATTTTTAATTTGGTCACGGAGTCGGCCTGATTCCAAAATGGTATATGTTGGGCTACGGCCTCTAGGAGTAAAATTGAAAAAGTGAGACTCAATGATACACTGATATTTGCATTTATTATATATATATATATATATATATATATATATATATATATACACACCAAAGGAGTCCATCGACAATCGATCATGACCTAAGCTAGCGCCAGGTACCTGGCGCAGATTGGTATAGTTACAGAAACCCTCTCTTTCCAACTCTTACAATTCCTGGGCACACAAGTGTTTGACATCTGGGGATAGAAAACCGACTGAAGGGGATGCCAGATAATACCAGATAGTACTGAGTTATTAACTGGCTACATTTGACTCTCAACAAAAACCTATGCAAATATACGCCAATGAAACCTAATCTATAAACTTAGAAGGACTACATATTTTATTCATCTAAACCTATCCTAAAAATCTTGTCGGCATTAAATAACCCATTGAGGTGTTGATATGCCGTAAAACAAAATAAACGAAACCAATCAACGTGTCCTTGATACTGTGGGACCACTGGGTGGCCTCGTTATCAACGAAACCGCAAACATAATTCGCAGCAATCCAACACTTGTACATGCATTTCTCTACATACAGCACCCTTATGCACACTGCACATACATCACTATTCAACCAGCTACACTTAAAAGACATTGTGTTCAATTAACCGTCACCGATATATGAACAAAAAATCAAGCCGTGATAAAACTTGGAAAATGATGATTATCACTTGCTTTATGGGGTGGCTAAGATGGCGGTCGTACAGAGAATGGTGGTACACGTCTAAATATTAAACATAAACCCAGCAGCAAGCCAAGAGACGCCTAGCAGTCAGCACTGTGAGTTGTGGTTGTGTAGGTTTTATTTCAAGTAGTGGCATTTTCTTTTCTTTCTTTCAATGGAAAACCGTTGACTGGGACAAGGACTGTATAGCTAATATAAATGTTATTTTTTTTTATCTGATCATCACGGGGTTCCCTGAAACCCCCTAGAGGTCCATGAACCACAGGTTAAGAAACCCTACTCTAGAGCCTTGTACAGGGTGAACATCAGTGTTAAAAAAGAATTTCAATCATGAGAACTAAGAGGCCATTTATTTATTCGCAGTTAATATCAACTTTCTGTTAAGATTAGGTCGGTGCAAAAAATAATGTCGTTTTCTCACATATGTGAGAAAACGACATTATTTTTGCACCAACCTAATACTTCCGATTTGTGTAAAAGAGAAAGCAGAACATTCGGATTTGTCCTATGCCACGTAACAGAATTTGTCCTCTCATGTGTTCTGAAATAGTTGGCAAATCCAATATAAATATCGCTAGGTGGGATTAAGTGGTGTGTGGCCAGACGTGTGTGTATATATATATATATATATATATATATATATATATCGTTAAATATAGCGAACAAGGAATTTTTTATTTTTTATTTAACGTATTTAAAACTGTGTATACCGTCCACTGTCGCAGACGCTTTCGGTAACTTCCTTAGCCGTTTTTCAACGGTTTTTTTATTTATTTTTTTGTTATTTCCAATTTTCTTTCTATTTTTCCGTTTGATGGGAGTGAGTTGAAAATATATAAACATATATACACATATCCACATACACATCTACACATATGAACATATACACATACACAAATACACAAACACACATATATACATATCTTCTTCACACTATCGTTTGAGATACTATTTTACATCCTGACACACACACACACACACACACACACACACATATATATATATATATATATATATATATATATATATATATATATATATATGTATATATATATATGAATTACCATGTTTCAAAAATAGAGACTAAAAACTTTAAATTTGCTTATAGAATTGAATTAAAATTCCTAGTACTGTTTCATTTTCAATCGATTTTTGAAAAGAAATCACTTGAAAATGAAACTACTAGGGATTTTCATTTAATTCTATAATTACATTTAAAGTTTTTAGTCTCTGTTTTTGAAACATGGTAATTCCTGTGTAGCGATGGAATCATATTTTTAAATTAGTAAATTTATTATATATATATATATATATATATATATATATATATATATATATATATATATTAGGTTGGTCCAAAAATAATGACGTAATAATGTCGTTTTTTGATGTATTTTTTAACGTCAAAAACGACATTATTACGTCATTATTTTTGCACCAACCTAATATATATATATATATATATATATATATATATATATATATATATATATATATAGGGCGCGATAGATAAATTGTCGTCTAAAATACGCGAAAATTAAAATAATACAGACATCTCGTTTTAACAGGTATATTTACAGAAATCCCACAAAAGAGTACATTTATTCAATAAAACCGCCATTGGCTTCACCCACGGCCTCCAGTCAACTTCAGAATCTCCTGCAACTCTTCTAGACGATCTTCTTGTATAAGTTCGTGAATACTACCATAATCTTTGCCTTTAGTTTATATAAACACATCCAATTCGTACCAAGTTCGTGGTATTTTCTATGACAAATATTTAGCTAGTTTAGCTTTTCGCTTTTTTTTTTTTTTTTTAATGTGACGTTTGTAACAAATTCCCCAAAAATTGTATTTTTTCTCCCGTCACTGACCTCGCGATTTTCTTTGTTTTCATTAAAGTTGGTTTCTCCAAATTTTTATTACTTATTTCGACGGTAACAAATTTTCTGGTTATTCCATGTTATTTTCTTATTTTATTTTTTGACCTACAATGCGTGCTTTTATGACCCACTCTTTTACAGTTGAAACATTTTTTATTCCTAAAATCGCAATATCTGTACCAGTGTAGTCTATTTGTCTCTGGTATTTCACTTTTTGATTGATAATCCGCAATTTTAGAATTCTTTTTTATAGACTGACTTTTTTCTTTGTAGCGTATTTTCCTTACATGCGAAACGCCAGACTGTTCTATCTTTTTTTAATCTTTCTTTACGCTAACGTATCTTGTGCAGTCTTCTGCCAATTTCTGTACCGTAATACTTGGATCGCTTTCCAATTTTGCCAGTACTAATTTTCTCAAATCTGCGTCTCTTTCCGATACCAGCCACTGAACAAACACCAAACACTTAAAAGTGTTTGCGCTTAACTCTGCCATCTTGAATTCTTCACAATGCTTATTCACATTGGCTGCGTACGTTATATAGTCTTGTTCGTCATCTTTCATCAGATTCAAACATTTCCACCTCTTGTGAAACAAAGATGTCTTTTTACTAAATAATTCACTTAATATATTTACCGCCTCGGTAAATGTCAACTCGCTAGTTTTTTTTTCGGTAAAATGTAGTTTACCAATTTGTTATGCTCAGCAGTTCCTAATTTGCTTAAAAGAAGCCTAACCTTCTTTTCTTCAGACCACGAGTGAGAATCTTCATTATACACGTCCGTATATTTTTTATAATACTCCTCAAAAATTATCTCTTCATCTGGACTGTACGTGAATATATCAATTGAATTCCATGCTGTATTCTCTGGGAAAGAATCATTTTGTAGATTTTTCTCTTTCCTCTTTTGTTCTTTTGTTTTGAAACTCCCTATGCATCTGTTCCATGTTTTGTTGGAATTGCATTTGTCTATTAAAAGTTTCCTCCTGTAGCTGCATCTGGAATGTTTTTTGTTGCTCTAATATTGTCATCTGTTTTTCCGACTGGAACTTAAAAATTCCCGGAATATACCTTTGCATTCCTCCATCTTCGCAAAAAGTTTACACAATGCCTAAATACTGTAGTGGCGGGGGGTCCTACGAATTTGCAATTGAGCAAACTGTATTATCGGGAAAAAATATTTCTTTTTTCAGTAGAGAATACGACAGATTTTTTCGTCACTAATTTGACGTTTTGGCTTACGAAAAACTTTGCCAAGTTTTTTTTTTTTTTTTTTTTTTTTGCGTGTGAATCCGAGATTTTGTCGCCGAAGTTATTGTGGCGAGCGAATTTTTTCTTCCTCCGTATGAGTTCGAATCCTTCGTCACCAAAATTGTTGTGGCGAACGAATTTTTTTTTTCTTCCACCGTATGAGTTCGAATCCCTCGTCGCCAAATTTGTTGTGGAGTTATTTCGCAGTGGCGGCTTGTATTTGTACTAAATCGGTCCTAAAATAGTTCGACGTGCAAAACGTTAGGGACTTGATATAATAGGTATTACGCAGAGTAATCTTGTTGTTTCGTATTCGACTAACTGTCGTCAGACATTGACTGACCCTCGTTTCTCTTACTACTCCTACTTATATTAGGTGGGAGAGTCTATTAACTATAGAATAGGTGTGTTTCACCATAACAAAAGGTGTGTTAGGGTTTGTTGAATGTTGAAAATGAAATATATGTTATTTGCAGTTAGGCAAAACTCCTCATCTACGTTACTAGCATCACGACGTTTCGACCGTCATACTCTCCGGCATTCTTCAGGTGCCTGTTGATACTGCTAAGTGAATTTAGAACTGAAACGTTTTTCTAATATACGCTACGCTTATTCACATTTTTTTTTTCGTCTTTCTCTGCTCAGTTATTGTTATTATTATTGAACCTGTACTAAGTGAGGACTGAAATATTGACGGCGAATCAACGTTTTAATTATTTACATTATTCGGACTATTGTCCCCATCTTTGTCGCCATATTTATTACAACGTTTCGGCCGTTGTACGCTCCGGCCTTCTTCAGGTGGTTGGAATGTCGAACTGAACCCTTTATTTCGCTCACCGGGGTAGACTGTTCTAGTTCCACGTGTCATATTTAATGGATGTCAGTTATCAGTTAACTCCTGTTAATTTTCCTTCTGAAAGTTTTCCACTGCCATAACCGGGTATTGAACTCTTGGGTCCTGTCACTGGATCTAGCCAACGCCTTTATCAACTGTGCCATGTGTCCCTTTAAATGTGTTTTAATTCTGTAGGCTATTGTCTTCTGAAACAATCATGAGGCTAGGACGTGAAATCTAGAATCAAATGTTTTTATTACCCCCCTCTGATGTTCTTATTACCCCCCTCTGATGTTCTTATTACCCTCCTCCGATGTTCTTATTACCGCCCGCTCTGATGTTCTTATTACCCCCCTCTGATGTTCTTATTACCCCCCTCTGATGTTCTTATTACCCCCGCCCCGATGCTGCTGCTGTCAACAACTTCCAAAATTTTTATTTTTTTGAGTTTTTTGCAATTGGATTGACATACATTAGTATATATGCGCCTACGCACGTGTGTATATGTCTTCTCAAATGCAAGTCATCTCTGAATATATTCAAAATTAGAGTTAAATTCACAAAGCAATAGATGTGTTCTTTTAAAACAGAAATACATTTATTGTGAGGAAATTTGACGAAACAACTTGAACAAAAGGGAAATTGTTTTAATGAAATAGTACAGCACTTTTTAATGTTTATAAACCAAGTTGTTATCTTCATCATTTTCCTCATATCATTTTGTCTCTGTCTGGTTATATCTATTTAACTTTGTCTGGTTACACACACACACACACACACACACATATATATATATATATATATATATATATATATATATATATATATATATATATATATATATATATTGTGTATTTAGGCAGGAATCCCTCTTTTATACAAGTCACATTAAAAAAGACATGACCCGACAGCCGACAAGTAAAGTATTGCAGTACCTTTTCAGTCGTTTTGAATGAAATATGTGTACAAGAGGGATTGCTGCTCAATACACACCTATTAAATTACATGACCCGGCAGTCAACAAGGAAAGCACTGCAGTACTTTGTCCGTCGTTTTTAATGAAACTTTTATATATATATATATATATATATATATATATATATATATATATATATATATATATATCATACTTATTATAAAACCCAGGTTGTGTGTGTGTGTGTGTGTGTGTGTGTGTCTGTACGTTTATATATTGGATCGGATTTCCTACATTTTTCAACCGATTTCAACAAAACTTCACGGGACTACGTACAATTACCTTGCGGTGATTCTGACAGCGCCAAAAATTGGAAAAACACAATTGTTTTTGCACGAAATCAATTTGAACGATTAAGAGGCATCGCGAGAATGAAAGGGGGGACAGCTCATATCGAGTTATACTTATTATAAAACTCAGGTTGTTTGTGAGTGTGTGTGTTCGTTTATATATGGAATCGGATTTCCTACATTTTTCAACCGATTTCAACAAAACTTCACTTTTTTTTTTGGCAGGTAGTGTTTCTTATTGTCTTGCACACTTTTTTCTTTATTTTTACATTCAGAATGCTTTAAAAATTCCATTTACAAGACAATTGTTTATAATAAAATTCTATTCAATCGGTAGACTCATAACAATTAAAAACAATGTTTTTGTTTGAGTTTGGGTTTGACCAATTCGTAAAAAACAAAAACAAAACAAAACCAAAAAAAAACTAATTAAGACATGCGTGTCCGTCAACCTTAAACAATAATCTTTGTCAATTTTATTTTCTGTCTTTATGATGGTCGATACTTGATCTATCTCTTACTGTTACATCCCCGAGCAACGCCGGGCGCTACTGCTAGTATATATATATATATATATATATATATATATATATATATATATAACTTAAAAGTCGCAAAATCAGGTAGCATTTAAGCTTGGTCCTGCGGACAGCTCTTGATTAAACCTTCATCACAATAGGTAGGCAGGAAAAGATACAATTGGCAAACTACAAAAGAACTCAAAATTGATCGCAGCCTTTAATTATTCCATTAATATTTAAGCTTACCCTTTAAAAGTTCAACGATAAATCTCCTGTCGCCAATTAATTAAAAGACAGTTTGATGCACGTAGGTCCTTAGTTTTCATATTATTTTATTCGTTGGATTTCACAATTAATTTCGATTCTTCCCAAATTTATTTCGAAGTTATAAAAATTGTTATTATACAAAAAGATTCGTCGCAAAAAATCACGTTGAAAAATCATTGAAAACAATCGCAATAATGAAAATTTCTGAATCCAAAATTTCAGGAATGCGGGTCCAAAATTCTAGGATTGTGCGTCCGGAATGTTTTTAATTAGCTCACAGAGTCGGCTTGATTCCAAAATGATGTATGTTCGGCTACGGCCTCTAGGAGTAAATCTGAAAAAGTGTGATACACGACATTTGCATATATATATATATATATATATATATATATATATATATATATATATGAAGAAAAATATACGGAAAAAGCAAACAAAAATCCTTATATGCAATTATGCTGTTTTAATGTTAATATAATGTCAACGTCGGACGTTTCGGTCTAATAAACCATCTTCAGGACATATTCATAAAATATAATTAACATTATCAATTCAACATGACAAAGACGATGGATATAAGAACAAGACTGGTATTTATTTGAACAAAAAGTACAAATTGTGGCACAAGGCCAATAAAGGGGAGGGGTAGAGGCTGGTCAACACTAACTATCTTATACCTAGCTAATCAGATTCGCGACCCATTCGTACATTACATTTTACACATTCACCAAAAGAACTCGTCCATCACCAAACAATCCTTCAACCACCATAATACCACGTGCTCTCAAAGGAGACCTACCAAAATGGCGCCCCATACCATGAAAATTCTAATGATGATATATATATATACAATTCTAATAAAGATAAAATGAGAGGGGAGGGAAATGAACCCAATAATAAACTTAAAATAAACACAAATACAAACTAAACATAATTGATGTTAGTAGGGACCGTCCAACCCATAAAACAGAGAGGCCGCTGTATTCTGCCCAGGGGACAAAATCAAGAGACGTTCTCGCTAAGGGAGTGGGAAAAAGTATAAAATATTAGGCTGGAATGGGAAAATATAAAACTGACCCAGTCGAGATGAAAATGGGGCGGGGGTCAAAACAAACTGGGGAGGATGGGAATCTCGACTTGGATCATAACCAAAGAACGGCCGGGATGCAGGCCAGGAACAACACTTACTCACATTAACTAGGTACACTGAAGCTTGTCTAACCTAACCAAGGGGAGGGTTCCACAGGAAGCCACCCCGATGTGCAATAGGTTGACCTAGAAGAGAAAATCAAGGCTAGCCCCGTTCACACGAAGCAAGCTCGCTTCTTTTACCCACCTTTCGCTAAAGACTGTCGAATGCAATCGTTTTCTATCCGATCTAATCTTCATCTTGAGCTGATGCTCAGAGAATCGAATTAGATCCGAATGAGAAAGACGATTGCCTCGCAAGACTTCCTCCTTTCGCGTCGTCCAAATCACCATTCGAGCCGTGGCCATCAGCATCAGAAACACCATCCGTTTCATCCCGGAATACGGGGGCGACACATTGTCACACGCGTATGCGCGATCAATGGACACAAGCTGTTCGGGAGCGAGACGAGCCGTCAGCTCGCCGACATGGTCCCATAAGGGGCGGACCTGGGGGCAATGGTAGAAAGCGTGCGCAGCCGTTTCCTCTAAGCCAAGGCCACACCGTTCACAGTCTGGCAAATCCGCCAAGCCCCATATGAAAGCCTTGTTGTTGAGAGGCAGCCTATTCCGAGCCAATCGCCAGCTAAGCGAAAACTCAGGGTTACTGAAGTAATCCGCCGCTGGCGCCCAAGACCAGTAGGAGCAATACTCCTCCTCCGACAAGCCGAGCGTATCTCGTAGGAGATCCTTCGTGGGCCTCTCCACTAATTCACGATAGAAGACCTTCCTAGGCCGAGAAAGGTCACTGGACCGGGGAACGGCCCTCAAGGCCGACCGACACTCGCGAAGGAAAACCGATTGATCCCGGGGTTTACGACCGCGCTCAACCCGCGAGATGGGGGGACTGATGGTAAGGCCAGGGAACGCGTCCCTAACAATCCCCTCCAGAATCGGATCTCCTCCAGTCAATGCACGGCGTAGGAAAGCCAACCTAGAGGCACGGATGTGACTCGGCAGGTGCGGCATTCCCAGCCCCCCATGACACGGACGTTTAGTGCAGACTCGTCTGTCGACCCGATTCCCGCGTCCCCTCCATAAAATGGAGGATAGCGATTGCTCGAGCGCCTTCTTGTGAGTCTTACAGAGAGGAAGTACGGACAATCGATAAAGAATCAGGGGGAAAATGTATGTAGCACACACCTCCGCCCTGCCCTTCACGGACAACCTCCGTCGATTCCAAGTCTGACCGGCGGAATCGACCTTTGCTCGTACTTCAGACCAATTCTTCTCCAGCTGGAGGTCAGGCCCAAACCACACTCCAAGAATGCGGACAGGACCGTCTGTCCAACCGAAGCGGCCCGGAAGAGCGACCCCCTTCCAGGCACCTAACCGCAAGCCGGACGACTTGTCGCGGTTTATTTTGGCCCCTGTCACCTTCTCGTACCGATCAAGCGCCTTCTGTACCACCTCAATGTCGTTGCGGGACGACACGAAAGCAGATACGTCATCGGCGTACGCGGAAACCCTGGCTCGAGACCCTCCAGGAACGGCAATTCCACGTAGGGCCGGACTGCCGGTCTCGTCCTTCAGCCGGCGAAGGAGAGGCTCCAACGCCAAAGCATAAAGGAGAGGCGACAGCGGACAACCCTGACGAACCGACTTAGACAGCACGAACGCGTCCGACAGCCTTCCGTTCACCTGTACCACCGCACTGGGGGAGCGATACAGGAGGCTAATCCAGCGGCAGAAGTTGGGTGCGAATCCAGCGGCCTGCAGGACAGCTGCAAGGTAGCGATGGTCGACCCTCTCAAATGCCTTGGACTGATCCAAATTGATCAGCGCGGCTTTTTCGTCGTCTTTTACACCCTCTATGATCGTGCGGATCAGATGCAGGTTGCTCTGAATTGTTCGGCCCCTCACAGAACAAGTCTGCTCAGGTCCCAACAGAGACTCGGCAACTGACTGCAAACGCTCCTGCAGGATTTTGGCCATAATCTTTAACTCTGTGTTTAGCAGAGTTATGGGCCTGTAATCATCTAGGTTCCCCCCACCACCTTTGCCCTTTTTCAACAGAGTGATCACACCCCTAAGAACAAGACTGGTATTTATTTGAACAAAAAGTACAAATTGTGGCACAAGGCCAATAAAAGGAGGGAGGTTGAGGCTGGTCAACACTAACTATCTTATACCTAGCTAATCAGATTCGCAACCCATTCGTACATTACATTTTACACATTCACCAAAAGAACTCGTCCGTCACCAAACAATCCTTCAACCACCATAATACCACGTTCTCTCAAGGGAGACCTACCAAAATGGCGCCCCATACCATGAAAATTCTAATGATGATATATATATATACAATTCTAATAATGATAAAATGAGAGGGGAGGGAAATGAACCCAATAATAAACTTAAAATAAACACAAATACAAACTAAACATAATTGATGTTAGTAGGGACCGTCCAACCCATAAAACAGAGAGAAGCTGTATTCTGCCCAGGGGACAAAATCAAGAGACGTTCTCGCTAATGGAGTGGGAAAAAGTATAAAATATTAGGCTGGAATGGGAAAATATAAAACTGACCCAGTCGAGATGAAAATGGGGCGGGGCTCAAAACAAACTGGGGAGGATGGGAATCTCGACTTGGATCATAACCAAAGAACGGCCGGGATGCAGGCCAGGAACAACACTTACTCACATTAACTAGGTACACTGAAGCTTGTCTAACCTAACCAAGGGGAGGGTTCCACAGGAAGCCACCCCGATGTGCAATAGGTTGACCTAGAAGAGAAAATCAAGGCTAGCCCCGTTCACACGAAGCAAGCTCGCTTCTTTTACCCACCTTTCGCTAAAGACTGTCGAATGCAATCGTTTTCTATCCGATCTAATCTTCATCTTGAGCTGATGCTCAAAGAATCGAATCAGATCCGAATGAGAAAGACGATTGCCTCGCAAGACTTCCTCCTTTCGCGTCGTCCAAATCACCATTCGAGCCGTGGCCATCAGCGTCAGAAACACCATCCGTTTCATCCCGGAATACGGGGGCGACACATTGTCACACGCGTATGCGCGATCAATGGACACAAGCTGTTCGGGAGCGAGACGAGCCGTCAGCTCGCCGACATGGTCCCATAAGGGGCGGACCTGGGGGCAATGGTAGAAGGCGTGCGCAGCCGTTTCCTCTAAGCCAAGGCCACACCGTTCACAGTCTGGCAAATCCGCCAAGCCCCATATGAAAGCCTTGTCGTTGAGAGGCAGCCTATTCCGAGCCAATCGCCAGCTAAGCGAAAACTCAGGGTTACTGAAGTAATCCGCCGCTGGCGCCCAAGACCAGTAGGAGCAATACTCCTCCTCCGACAAGCCGAGCGTATCTCGTAGGAGATCCTTCGCGGGCCTCTCCACTAATTCACGATAGAAGACCTTCCTAGGCCGAGAAAGGTCACTGGACCGGGGAACGGCCCTCAAGGCCGACCGACACTCGCGAAGGAAAACCGATTGATCCCGGGGTTTACGACCGCGCTCAACCCGCGAGATGGGGGGACTGATGGTAAGGCCAGGGAACGCGTCCCTAACAATCCCCTCCAGAATCGGATCTCCTCCAGTCAATGCACGGCGTAGGAAAGCCAACCTAGAGGCACGGATGTGACTCGGCAGGTCCGGCATTCCCAGCCCCCCATGACACGGACGTTTAGTGCAGACTCGTCTGTCGACCCGATTCCCGCGTCCCCTCCATAAAATGGAGGATAGCGATTGCTCGAGCGCCTTCTTGTGAGTCTTACAGAGAGGAAGTACGGACAATCGATAAAGAATCAGGGGGAAAATGTATGTAGCACACACCTCCGCCCTGCCCTTCACGGACAACCTCCGTCGATTCCAAGTCTGACCGGCGGAATCGACCTTTGCTCGTACTTCAGACCAATTCTTCTCCAGCTGGAGGTCAGGCCCAAACCACACTCCAAGAATGCGGACAGGACCGTCTGTCCAACCGAAGCGGCCCGGAAGAGCGACCCCCTTCCAGGCACCTAACCGCAAGCCGGACGACTTGTCGCGGTTTATTTTGGCCCCTGTCACCTTCTCGTACCGATCAAGCGCCTTCTGTACCACCTCAATGTCGTTGCGGGACGACACGAAAGCAGATACGTCATCGGCGTACGCGGAAACCCTGGCTCGAGACCCTCCAGGAACGGCAATTCCACGTAGGGCCGGACTGCCGGTCTCGTCCTTCAGCCGGCGAAGGAGAGGCTCCAACGCCAAAGCATAAAGGAGAGGCGACAGCGGACAACCCTGACGAACCGACCTAGACAGCACGAACGCGTCCGACAGCCTTCCGTTCACCTGTACCACCGCACTGGGGGAGCGATACAGGAGGCTAATCCAGCGGCAGAAGTTGGGTGCGAATCCAGCGGCCTGCAGGACAGCTGCAAGGTAGCGATGGTCGACCCTCTCAAATGCCTTGGACTGATCCAAATTGATCAGCGCGGCTTCTTCGTCGTCTTTTACACCCTCTATGATCGTGCGGATCAGATGCAGGTTGCTCTGAATTGTTCGGCCCCTCACAGAACAAGTCTGCTCAGGTCCCAACAGAGACTCGGCAACTGACTGCAAACGCTCCTGCAGGATCTTGGCCATAATCTTTAACTCTGTGTTTAGCAGAGTTATGGGCCTGTAATCATCTAGGTTCCCCCCACCACCTTTGCCCTTTTTCAACAGAGTGATCACACCCCTAAGAACAAGACTTATCCAAACAAATAACTGAAAGTTTTATAAGATCAGCGTTCCGTTTAAACATGGTCACGTTGTCGTCACGTGGGCGACGCTGTGAAAACGTATTCCTAAAATTTGAGTATTTTGAATGAAAAATGAAAAGAATTCTATTTTGATCTAAAATTTATATGTACGCTTGTCGAGCATTAATCTCGCTAGAAAAGGGGAAATAATAAAGAAGCCAGGTCTAGTATTTCCCGTTTTCTAGCGAGATTAATTAATTAATGCTCTTCATACTGTCGGATCCATATCCATATATTTGCTTACATATATATATATATATATATATATATATATATATATATATATATATATATATATATATATATATATATGTGTGTGTGTGTGTGTGTGTGTGTGTGTGTGTGTGTGTGTGTGTGTGTGAAAAGTGTGTGTATATACCCCGCAAAAGAATTTACTAAACACAAGATTAGAGATAATCTCCAAATGTAGGCATGAGAATAATTACCTATTATCCGAATTTATACCAAACGTATAAAAAACAAAAAAAGACCAACACTCACTCTTTAGTTGAAGCTACCATCACAAAAATTACATTTATTGTTATTATTATCATTGCACCACCATTAGTAATCACTTCTACTACTTTACAATAACTATTAGCTACTAATATTATCATTACCACCAACACCCAACATCATTACTATCACATCACATCTACTATTAACATATAAATCCACTATAATTATTAACGTCAATTACTCCCCCTCCCGCATTATATTTAATACCACCAAATAAAACCAATAAGATCAGAGATAATTTCCAAATGTAGGCATGAGAATAAATACTTATTATCAGGATTTATACCAAAAAATAAAAATAAAATAAAAAATAAAACATTTATAGTTATCATTCTCCCACCGCCATTACTAATAACTTCTACCAATTTACAATAACTATTAGCTACTTATATTATCATTGCCCTACAACATTACTATCACGTCACATCTACTATTGTCATATAGACCCGCTATAATTATTGATGTAAACTACCCCACTCCCCCAGCATATTTAATACCACCATAAAAAACAATAAGGATAACAAACTGCAATTTCTACCAATTACATATACATAGTCATCAAAACCAACAAATAACCAGCTTTAAAATAAGAACAAATCAACGTTAAAAAATTAAAAATAATAGCAATTTTTACGTATCATAATTCTACACAGACCCCACCAGACGTATATACGTGCTTGCGAGGAAATATTATTCAGCGAAAAAATAGAAAAATGCTCTGATTGCTGACATGTATACATTCACGAGTAATTTTCACTACACTTCCGATATTTGAATTTCAACATACAAATGCTTATGTATATAGACAACAGCACACATATACATACATATGACAAGTCCCATACTGTCCACATATGTTTATGTTTGTATGCAAGCAAGTGTGTATGTGTGTCTGTGTACCTCAATGGGTGTACGGACATGCATCTATGTTTGCGTTAGCATGAGTGACATCACGACGACGATTCCCCCCCCCCACTTCCATAATAACACCAATACACACAATCTACATAAATCTAAAATTTAAAAAAAATTAATCAGTTTGTCTGATGATCGCAAAAGCGTGAAACACAGAGTCACAAACTCACATCAATCCAATCAAATATATATATATATATATATATATATATATATATATATATAGGTAAAGCTAGAAAATGAAAAACCGCCAACGTAAATAATCAAAATAACACTATTAAATCTAAACTCTCAATGACCAACATGGTGTATCAATTTAACTGTTCAGTATAAGACTGTGGCTCTCGTCATAAATCAATTAGCTATGTCTGTCATGACATTACTTCCTTATGTGTCCCTTATTTGAACAACGTACCATAAAAAGGCATTTAGCCACCCACAATGTAGAAGAACCCGTAAGAAAAATTCTGGCTGATAGCACGATAATCCTTTACAAATTCAGTAACCGAAAAGATCTCGTCGTCAGATAAGCCCTCTATATAAAACATCTGGCACCCAATATCACCTTATTTATCAGCGGAAATAATGTTTTTTTTTTGTTTGTTTTTTTTAATTGCTGCCACATTCCTTTTGCTTCGCTTGGAATAAATGACTATTATAGGCATCATACAGTATATCAAACAGAGAATCATGAAAAGAAATTAACAATACTCTACAATAAACCCCTTGAAAATGGCTAAAGAAGTGTCCGAAAGCGTTTGGGACAATAGATACTAAGGGCAATTTTTACACTGCTTTATCCCCACCAAAACGGAAACGTTTAAGAATATTAGAAAAACCAAACCAAAAATTTATCAAATTTTCCTTGTCTGTCATATGCAACGAAACATTTTTCAAAGAAAGGTTACTGCCCAAATATAAATTATATATATATATATATATATATATATATATATATATATATATATATATATATATGTGTGTGTGTGTGTGTGTGTGTGTGTAAATAAGTATTTTCCCAAATGATAGCATGTCCATGTTCCGGTTTTTCGCGAAAAAATAACTCACCCACTCCCATCCACTGAGCTTACTTATCTATTTAGCGCACATCTGACATATAATTGGTTAATCAAGACATACCCACAAGTATATTTTTAATTCTGACCTTATGTCCCCACGCCTTTCACTTTCGGAAAAGAGGTAACACTTTGTTTTTAAATTTCCTTAAGAATCATTTAACCATCAGTTACTTACCATCACCTGAAGAAGTACAATCATATTATTGAAACATGAAAGCTTTTGTGAAACGATTTCACAATGTTTTTATTATAATCTCTTATAATAATAATAATAATAATAATAATAATAATAATAATAATAATAATAATAACAATAATATATATATATATATATATATATATATATATATGAAGGAATATAGTTTTTAAGGTGTGCTATATTTATGGGATAAATCGCTCAATACCAGAGATAGAACTTATGTA
Organism: Acanthosepion lycidas; assembly: GCA_963932145.1. Classification (NCBI taxonomy): domain Eukaryota; kingdom Metazoa; phylum Mollusca; class Cephalopoda; order Sepiida; family Sepiidae; genus Acanthosepion; species Acanthosepion lycidas. The sequence continues at coordinate 57,242,320 of OZ010603.1, read as the reverse complement.
AATATAAAAGTGAACATTTATATTCATTTATATATATTCACTTTTATATATATATATATATATATATATATATATATATATATATATATATATATATATATATATATATATATATATATATATGTGTGTGTGTGTGTGTGTGTGTGTGTGTGTGTGTGTGTGTGTGTGTGTGTGTGTGTAAAAATGAATTAATTGAAAGGAAAAGTGACAAATAAAAATCAAGGAAAGAAAAAAAAGAAAGTTGGAGAAAGAAAGTGAAGAGAAAAGAAAGAATACAAAAGGGAAAGAAAGAGTGAGTAAAAGAATGAGAAGAAAAAAGAGGAAGAAAACGAGAGAGGAGAATAATGAATGATGTTTGCTACAATTCATTTTTGTTGCGGAGTCTGGTCTGTGACGTAGATATGTACAGCATCGCCCTCTTTCGCCATAATTGTAAAACTAAGTTCGAAATCGCTACCAGCATTATGTCCTACCTCTTTTCCTAAGTTGTTTTGCAGACACGTATGTCGTTTGTCAGTGGCAAGAAGAAATCCATGCACATATCCACAGCAACCCCCACCCACTCACTTTCTCTTCACCCCCGCACCTGCAGACTCAAATGCTTTCTCCCCAGAAGCGCCTGCGACACCTTTTGAAACAATTTTGCAAATCCCATGGCGAATTGTCAAAGAACACATCAAAAGAGACTCAGACACGCCAATCGGAATCAGGAAATGGTAAATTCTGTTAATGCCAATAATTCCTCTTTGAAGAAGGCCCCCAAAATGGCGGGGTTAGAATTGGAAGGATTTAATTGAAACTAAGAAATGGAAATGGAGGTACGGAGAGGAGATCCGGTGGAGGGGGAAGCAGAAGAAGAAGGGGGAGGAGGAGGAAGAGGAGATGTTGAATTTGTGGAATTTAGCTCGTGAAATTCAAAAAAAAAAAAAGAAAGAAAGATTTGACTTTTATTTTATTTGACTTTTTTTGGGGCTTTGTATTATTCTAAATTTATTTTTCTTTAATGTCTATTTTAAGGTTTATAACACTCTGTACATACGTACAGACGCATAAGAAACAAACGCATAATCACATGCACAAAGACCCCCGCACTAAAGCATGGTTACAAACCAACACGTACAAGAATGTATGCACAAGTACATACGCGCACATACAAATACTCACCCAGACACAAACACACAGGTGCATGCATAGACAGACAGAACCACACACGTATATACAAAGAACCACAAAGAGAACCGTACATACGTTCGTTCATTTCTTCATCTCAAGCCACGGGATACTCACTGAAGATTGAACTTTCCAGAAGTTGCCACACCCTTCTCCGGCATGCATGCACATGCACATGCACATGCACGCGCACATCCAAACACATGCATACAGATACACAGACAGACATAAACGTGTCGAACTTGAGCGAAATGACGTTAGGTAATGATAAACGAGCCGATCCAGCCTTCACGCTGTAGTGATCACGATCCTCACTGGGTGCTTTGCATGTGTAGCCTTGTACTAATTCAATGACAAGTCACACCCACTTGTTCGGAATCGGTCTCTCTAACCACTTTGTGTGTTTTAGATAATGGAAAACTGTCATGGCGAAACTGGTCGAGACCTCCGTCGAATGAAGTGCACTTTGTCATGAAGATAAGGAAATATTGTTAATATTGGAATGATGGAAAATCGCATGTTTAAAAGTATTAAAACTATTAATTCCCTTAGCGTTAAATGACTGGCTGCTCGACGGGTACCTTATCCCTGTTACAGACGCCTGCTCAGGCACGTGTGTGTCTCATTTACATCCACAGAAACAAGTTGAGGTTTATAATGCAACTATGTTGAGCGGATCTTAGTTACAGAGCGCGCGCGCATAATATGACCTGATCAACAATATATCATAACACTGAAACCCTCGGCCACGTTGACTTGTACCTTCGTGCTAGCTCAACACTCGACAAACTCCGAACAGTTTCCGAAAAAAAATGTGGTATGGTTTTCAGCTACTTCGCCTCGATGACGTACGCTGGGGTCGTCTTCCGGGTTTCACAGTCGGAACGCTAATGTTTTAAACACTTGGTCAGGGTTTCAAATTAAAGTAACCCTTCACTTGTTAAGTGCCTGTGTTTCCTTCAGCTACGGTTGGTCGGCTACATTTCTTAGGGACAACTCTTCACAAGAAAAAACGAATTTCTTCTGACAAAAGGCGTTAATATAGACGGGGTGCTGTGGTCTTGAGGAAGTCTAGAGGATTCGCTAGGCAGAATGTCGGCAGCGGTGATTGTTAAACATATTGTGTCTCAAATTAAGGTCAAAATCGAAGGTTTTAATATGATGAAGCCTTAGGAGGGTGGGTAGAAATTGTGTTCCTCAGGGTTTATTGTTATTCTATTTCATAGCCGATTGTTTCTCACGCCATCTAAAATATAGCTGGTCGAATTTTCACATTGCAACATGGTAATTTCATTGGCTGGGTACTTCTCGCCATCGATAAGACAGAGTCACGCCACTTCATTATGTCATCTACCCACAGCTGTTTAACATTTTCCAAAAGTTTTCCTTTCTCTGCGTAGGCGAAATTTTAACACGAATTATCGAAATTTGTTAATTTGAAATTTATATATATATATATATATATATATATATATATATGTGTGTGTGTGTTTGTGGGGGGGTGTTTATATATATATATATATATATATATATATATATATATATATAGTAATCCGTTGATATAATCCAGGAGAGTCCTATTAACACAACATAGAATATGTTAAAACTGACTCACAAAAGATCGCTCTATGTTTATTCACAACAAACAGAGCAAATTTACTTTCCAATTGGAATTACGATACCTTTAGTAAATGACTATTTTCACCTCCGAATTTTAATTTTAAAATTCGCAGGAATTTTTAAGACTGTTTCTGGTATCGGTTTGTAGTATACTCTACACTATACTACAAGTACACTACAAGCTGATACCAGAAACAGTTTGAAAAATCCTACGAATTTTAAAATTAAAATTCGTATGTGAAAATGGTCATTTACTAAAGGTATCGTAATTGCAATTGGAAAGTGTATATATATATATATATATATATATATATATATATATATATATATATATATATAGAGAGAGAGAGAGAGAGAGATAGTAAGTGAGTGAAAGAAAGAAAGATATAGAGAAAAATAAAGAGAAAGAGAGGGAGTGAGAGAGACAGAGAAACAGAGGGTATTAGTGCTGAAAGGTCTGGGCCCGGCCCACATTTCAAACACTAGCAAAAATAAATAAATAAATGAACTCTCAAAGTTAAAATAATGTCTGTGCGAAAATTCTCTCCCACACCACAAAAAAATAAATTAAGCAAAAAAAGGAGAATGCAAAGTCGGAAATTCTGTAAAATATTTCGTATTTTGTGTGAGTGTCTGCATGTCTGCGTGTCTATGTGTGTGCGTGTCGTCTTTTGTTGTATCAGTAAAAACTTAATGTTAATTAATACTCCATTGACATAATATCGTCTTTTATGGCGGCAACAGAGGAAGCGAATGAGATTCAAATATCTGTACTTATATATATATAACATAAGCAGTTGAAAAAACGGATTTGCTTATTTTCTACTCTTGTTTCTCTTTTTCAACTAAGAAGAAAACTCTTGACTTGTTTACTGCATTTGGCCTTGGGCGGTACGACGAAAACTTGAACACAGTCTTCTATTTTAACACACGCGTTAAATCTGAAAACGAGGCTGTTGAACTCTGAAAACGAGGTTGTCGAAAAACAAACATGCCTTTGTCTGAGAGCAACGATATTTGAAATTACGTCGAGTCTTCCGGCAAAGGAAAAGATTGAAGAATTTAAATCTGGGTTCTTGAACATATTCAGAAGAAACATGCCTGCTGCTTGTTATAACCGAAAAGTAGGTGTTTTGGTCTTCTTTTTTTTATACAAATATTGACTAACTTCGGCTTAGGATGACACAAGGCCAAAGAAGAGTAAGAAAGATCATATTGCGCCATTAAAACACACATTAATATCTTTAAAAATGAATGCTAGCCTATACTGCAGGTCAAACACTGAAATCCTGGAATCGGTAGGAAATGGTTAACAATTTCAAACATGTGACTGGTTCCATGTTCCAGACAAGAGAGTTTATTCCTATTTCTGCTCAAGATTTATTAAGTTTATTAAGTTTTAAGTAGAAAAGAAAATTTGGTTGTTGTAAGAGTCGAAGAAAAAACTGATTTAATTCTTTGGTTTAAATGGTTATACTTTTTTTTATTTGC
>OZ010603.1:57230539-57233039 GCA_963932145.1 Acanthosepion lycidas | reverse complement strand
AGAATGACACCGCTGCGTGTTGACTTCAGTGACCATTTTATATATATATATATATATATATATATATATATGTGTGTGTGTGTGTGTGTGTGTGTGTGTGTATGTATATATATCCCTGATTTAAAAACCTATAATACCAAAAGATATACGGATATAGATTAAAAAAAGCAAGCACACAGGTGGAGAGACACTGTCCAAGTCTGGAAATTAGGAGTTGATAATCAAGGGTAATTAAATTGATTTATGATACGCACTTATTGTCAGAGATCCTAAGATATTTTCCTCACACATTGTCTTTCTTTTATTTAATCTGGGGAATCCAAAGAGAGCTTACGCTTCTCCGGCGAAACGAGTCTTTAATAAAATTCTCCACATTGTCTCATCATCTTCATACACACACACACACATACATATATATATATATATATATATATATATATATATATATATATATATATATATATATATATATATATATATATATCAGCAGTTTTTCATTTAGACAAGCATTATAGAGTACGACAGAGAGGGAATAAATTTAAAAATTTTTTTTTTATTCGGTTTTTCATTTGTAATCAACGGGACGGTTGGTTTATTTGAATTTGTTTCTACTTCTTATCGTCGATTCTAGAGCTTTCAACCATTCTTTGGTCATCATCAGAAAGAAAATGTAACGGTGTTTTTGTCAGAAGAATATTTTCCAACACCTTATTTTTAAAAGAAGTAGATAACATCAAACTTTTATTAACGTTACATTCCCAATTATCTCATCGTAAGAATTACGCTAAAATAATCCACACAATAAAGATATGAGAAAAATAATACTATAAGCCTATTTTATTGTAAAGAGATGCACCTTTATTATAAGCAAGATGGCTATTAAGTATATCACACGTAAGAGGAGATCTTTCCTAATACGTATACGATTATCTCTTTGCAAATTAAATGCATTGCATATTATCGTCGCTTATAGTAGTAGTTAAAAAAAAAACTATACAAAACCAATGATTACCTATGTCCAATAGAAGATTGCGATTCCAAGCAAATATTCTTTTTATGTTGACCCTAAGAACCACAACACAGTATCGTAGACTAGCTTACCAAACAGTCCCTCTTAACAAACATATTTCTAGCAATATAAAATCCATCATGGTCAAAATACTCATTGCTAATACATTAACTGCAAACAGAAACTCCAAATTTTTGAAGCTCTTATGATAAAAAATAGAACGACCTTGCATACATTAAATATTCATTTACTTTAGAAAATGGGGTTTTGAGTGTTTTTAATAATTAATTAAAAAAAAATCTCGAACAATTTGTCAAAATCCATGTTACAGGGCGAAAGATACTAACACATTTAAGCAGGGGCTTCCCATGATTTTTCCGATGATGTCTTCAGATGTAAAACCTTTTACCACAACTTTCTCTAACATAAGGGCTAATGCGAGATCAGTATGAGTTTCTCATTTCATCTAAGAAAGAATAATAATTATGGGCAATTTATGCATCATCTTCAAAATGAATTACATGAAAATGAAACTATATTAACCCATTTAGATGACTATTTCACCCCCGGGATATTCTCCCTCGGGCTTGTGAATGCAAAACCTTTGTTAAAAAAATGAATATAAAAAAAAATTGTTAAAAAAAAGAATTTAAAAGAAATTTTGCTAAAAAATGAATTTAAAAATTCCTAACAAACGTTTTTGCATTGACAATCCCCAGGGAGAAAATCCCGAGGGTTAAATGTCTATCTGAATGGGGTAATACAGTTTCATGTATATGCAATTCATTTACATGATCTATAATAAGTATATTGAGCTTTCTTTTGTGAATCAGTTTTAATATTTTATGTTATTAGGATCTACTTGTATTACTTACCCAGAGATATTTACCTATGCATATATATATATATATATATATATATATATATATATATATATATATATATATATATAAATGAACATTTACAGATAGTGCCAATATAAGCTCAAACTTAAAATATAGAATAAAATGAGGACTCAATGACAAAGTCAGCAGAACTTAAATATAAGACATTGTGATAATATTATTAAACACAATATCAAAATCTGCTACTATTTCATATGATAACACAATCAATATATACGAGGCACATATGAAAATACAGTGTAACCCGGATATAAGAGACCCGGATATAAGAGAAACCTGGATATAAGAGAAACCCGGATATAAGAGACTTCTTCATTCAGTTAAAAGTAAAAATAAAATCAGCCTTGATAATGGCTAAAAGTAGAGCCGAAAGCGCTGGTTCATATAGAACATTCGGATAATTTCTATACAATTTATGTCCAGAAAAGAATATATATATATATATATATATATATATATATATATATATATAAAGACAAAAGGTAACTTATCTTAACCGAGGCGTTTCGCCATCTGATCTATGGAAATATATGGATTTTATTTTGCAACATATTTATAAACGAAAGTAAAAATGTTAGTTTTTCAA
>OZ010603.1:57215539-57225539 GCA_963932145.1 Acanthosepion lycidas | reverse complement strand
TTTTCATACCACCAATGTAAAAATATCGTGATAGTTGTACTTCCAATAATTCGCTAAAAGGCAGTATAGCATGATGATAAAAGGCCCCAAACTTAATAAAAACAAAATTTTCGACGTCAAAATGTTTATGTTATTAAGAGGAAAGAACAAATTATTTAAAAAAAAAAATTTCCTCCTTTCCAACACGTTCGAAATTTAGGTAAAAATTCTCGTTTTTTTTTGGTCAACTTTGTAAGAGTTGTGGTAATGTATATTTTTAGTATAGCATTTTCCAGTGAAAAACACATTAATTTGGAAAATTTTGCAAAAATCAAAGAATTGCCTGATTTTAATGAAACTTTCAGGACTTATTCAAAAATGAATTAATTTATTTTTGAACTTTTTTATTCTTAGAAAATCTTGATAAAAATATTTCTTTTACCTCCCCACCCGTAGCTTAATTTCATGAAATTTTCTAGAATTTCAAAGAGTACGAAAATTGTTTCATATTACTTGTAAGCAGAACTCCTTGGAGAAAGTAAATCAATGTTTTTTCAAAACTACTCCCAACTTTTCAAAAATCTGCTCCAAATCGTAAAATGAAAACTGCAATAAAACTATCTAATTATCTAATTAGATAGGCTTTTTTATTTGCTTTTATAAATAATATACATTAAGTACATTATTGTCTGAAGAAAAAAAAATTCGATGAATAAAGAATTTTTACAAGAATTGTTTGCATTTTTTTATTTAGTGGGGTAGATTTTTCTAACTGCACGTGCCAAGCCGCTTTTGGAGAATGTAGGTGAACTAAAGTAAATGTTCGGTTTGAAATTCCAACGTATATCACCTAAAGAAGATCGGAGCATACAGCGACCGAAACGTCGTGAATATCGCACTAAAGATGATGACAACAGTCCGAACAATGTAAATAGTGCAAATAGTCACAGATTATTTATTAGGTAACCTTTTCTAGTACATTTTTTTACAATGATGTTCACTCCGTATAAGACCCAAGAGCCACTCGAGGTAGAGGATTACAGATTAAGATGCACAGTTTATGGGGATAATTGGAGGAGATATCAATACTGCTATATGTTACTGAATACTGGATAATCTCCTCAAAGATGAAGAAGAGTCTTGAAGTAGCAGAAATCTGGTTCTACAGAAGGATGCGGAGAATACCATGGACCGAACATGTGAGCAACGACGAAGTTTTAGAAAAATGGAAACAAAAAGGACACTTATACTTCACACCTGGAAGAGACAGCTGAAATTTATAGGGCACATAACGAGGAAAGAGGGCATGGAAAATTTGATACTCACGGGACAGAGAGTAAAAATGTATAATCTATCTGACCAGCTTTGGTGAATGGATGGCGGAGCCGGGCTGGGAAGAGATGGCAAAAAGACGAAATTTATTGAGAGTGAGAAAGGTCAGGTAGTTGTTGAGAGCCATAATCGCCAACATCCTGAAGGTTCAGGAAAATATCATTTTAGGGGCAACATAGACACGAGCGATAAAAATAAATGTATTGTGACTTAATCTAAATGGAATATACTACTTGGTGTTTTGTGGGATTCCAATGTATATCTTTATTATTTCTTAAACAGTGTCAAACTGCTACTATACCAATGCTACAATGAGCAATTGGTTCGTTTCAATGACGCACTAGAACCGGAAATTACGTTTTTGGCAGCAAATGTAGCTGCAGTATGAAGATCTTCCTTATAAAGCTGATCCCTTTTTCACTGCATACAATGTTAGTGTAAGCTGGTACCAATGTCATTGGTACCAGCCTACAGAAATATTTAAAAAATCCCCGGAGTATTAATGGACTCAAAGTTGGAATATCTGTTTAATGATAGAAAATAAGATCAAACTGTAAGCTAACATAAAGAAAGCCAAGAAGAAATACATGTATTTGTGGATCTTAAAAATGTTTTCGTTTTGCTATCTGTCCTAAACCCTGTTTTGCCATTCGTTTACACAAGGTCTTTAGGGAGGGGTCATGCGCTGTTTTTCTCTTTTCCTATGTTATTCTGTAGAACCAGATTACTGTTGTTTCAAGCCTCTTCTTGAGATTGGCCAACATTCATTGCTATTTTGGAGGACTGATATTACATACTCTTTTCTTTGCTTTGAATTTTTCCTTTTCCTAATACTTTACTTAGCTTTTGGAAGACATCTTTCGCGTTCCCATCTGCCTTTAGATTTCGGTCTCGCACTTTCCGTCCTCTGTTAAAACTCTTCTTACAATTGATGTTGAGCCCTTTCTTCTCGCATTTTCTTACTACCTTCTTTAGTTCTTGTAGTTTCTTTTCTGTGTCTGTTATCAGCACTGTGTTCTCTACATATCTAACATTGTTAAGATTATGGCCCCGAATAATGAATCCTGCTAATAATCTCAGAATCGCTACACAATCATGTGGGATCGAATTAATTTATTTGAAGAGATGTATTTTTTTTATTTTAGTCGTATGTTTTTTTTGTAAAATGTTCTTTTTGCATTTAATATTACATTGTAACGATGAGATCTTAGAGATGTTAAAAACAAGAAGGAGGCTTATACTGAAGATTCTGGGATACATAATGAGGAAGGAGGGCCCGAAGAATCTGATACTCACGTGTCGAATAGAGGAAAAGAGAGACAAGGGAAAACAACGCGAGACATACCTAGCGGCCTTAAGCAAGTGGATGACAGAACGTGGTCTGAGGGAGGAAGCGGAGGGAAGGAACTTGATGAGATCTGCAAGGGATAGAGGGAGGTGGATAGTCATGATCGCCTACATCCTGAAAGGACATTGCACATAAAAAGAAAGAAGGTTACAATGCATTAGGATAATTTAGTTTTAATTAATTTCATCCAAAACATCGCTTTTAAATTTATTTTGACAGTTACTGCCAAACTGATAAAATTGACATATTTTGGTTTATTGATTCCAACAATGTATTTATTTGTTTATTGATTAGGCTGTAGAGGTTGGGTTCGAATTCCATGTTGAGCTCGTTATATTCACATTCACACAAATCTATATCTCAGCTATGAGTTAAATCAAACAGACTGGGATCTCTATTCGTGATTGGCAGCCAGTCTAGGAGAAGCAAAAACTCTGAATTCAAAACTATATGTAAACCTGTCGACGGTACAACCAACGAAAGGGTCGTAGAATTCATTATGATTCCGACGGCGGTTGACCTGATAGATATAAACAGATTCCAACGTTGAAAAAGAATAAAAATAAGAAACACTTGGGCGATTTTTATTTTAACAAAGATAAAAAGGCAACTCAAAAACGATTTGTGTATTTTATGGAAAATGTTCTGGGACTATTCGAACGTGTCAAAATTGGCTTGGAAAGTTTTTTGCTGGTGATATTTGAACGATAGTTCACGGTTGGGTAAACTAATTTTGGTTGATAGCGTTGAAATAAAAATATTACACGAGAATAATCAGATTGATGTACCGCGAGAATGTGGAAATATGTAATAAAAAAAACTATAGAACTGAACGGACTCTTTGATTAATAGAATATCTCCTAATCATCTGAGATCACCGGAGGGCATTAGTATAAGATGAACAAGAACATCAACACCTGGATATCGGGTACTATTTTCAAATTCATGAGACCTCACAAAAAACAAAAAAAAAAAAAAATAAAACAGAAAATGCTTTAATATCTAATCTTTTTTGTAACGTCTAATATTTATTGTAAAATACTTCTTGCAATTATGAAAAAGCAAATTTGATACGCAATTTTTTGGAATTTCTTGAAGGTATTTACTAGACTGAGCTCAATCTGACAGATTGAGCTCAGTCTAGTAAATATTGTTAATTCATTACATGTAGTCATTTTAAATTCTCTAGTTAAGTCTGATAGTACTGAACAGTTTAATCACAGGGTAAGGTTGTAGGGGAAAAAACATCTACTCTGGTTCAGTGGAAGAAACGGACCGAATGACACACATGTGATTAAGACATACGAGTATGCATCGATGTGTCATGTCCATTCAAGTTGTGGCCAATCAAGGCTCTCCACAACTTCTTATCCTTCGTAGCGTTAAGCAATGTTTGTTTATTTACTCTCTATCCATGTTCTGCTAACCATTTACACAAAGTCTATCTCTCTCTCTTTCTCTATCTCTCTCTCACTATCTATCCATCTATCTATCTATCTATCTATCTATCTATCTATCTATCTATCTATCTCAATTTATTCATATCTATCTTCAAATCTGTATCAATCTACTTATATCTATTCATATATGTCTCAATCTATTTCTATCTATCTATCTATCTATCTATCTATCTATCTATCTATCTATCTATATATATATATATATATATATATATATATATATATATATATGTGTGTGTGTGGGTGTGTGTGTGCATGTGTGTTTTCATATCTATCTATCAATCTATCTATCTATATATGTGTGTGTGTGTTTTCATATCTATCTATCTATCTATCTATCTATCTATCTATCTATCTTCATATCAGTCTCAAACTATCTATCTATCTATCTATCTCTTTATATATATATATATGTGTGTGTGTGTGTGTTTCATATCTATCTATCTATCTATCTATCTATCTGTGTGTGTATGTGTATGTGTGTTTTCATATCTATCTATATATATATATATATATATATATATGTGTGTGTGTGTGTGTGTGTGTGTGTTTTCATATCTATCTATCTATCTATATATATATATATATATGTGTGTGTGTGTGTGTTTGTGTGTGTGCATGTGTGTTTTCATATCTATCTATCTATCTATCTTCATATCAGTCTCAAACTCTATCTATCTATCTATCTATCTATCTATATATATATATATATGTGTGTGTGTTTTCATATCTATCTATCTATTTATCTATCTATTTATCTATCTTCATATCAGTCTTAAACTCTATCTATCTATCTATCTATCTATATATATATATATATATATATATATATATATTTATGTGTGTGTGTGTTTTCATATCTATCTATCTATCTATCTTCATATCAGTCTCAAACTCTATCTATCTATCTATCTATGTGTGTGTGTTTTCATATCTATCTATCTATCTATCTATCTATCTATCTATCTATCTATCTATCTATCTATCTATCTATCTATTATCGAAACTCTTTACGTAGGTTACTCGCTGTTATGGAATCTCCCCTAACTATGGATGGCCAAATTTACCTTGTTGATTGAATAAGCTGGTTTTTTTTACTAGAATTTCCAAGTAGGCGACGAGTCACGAAGACAGACACCTGAATGAGGTCGGAGATTACAAATGCCGAAACTTTGTGGCATTAACTACCAAGACGAGCCTGCTGATCCGAATAGGAAAACAATAATTCATATTCCTTAGCTTAAAAATAGGACAAAAACCAAAAATACAAACTTTGCTCTTTTTCTCTTTCTATATGACGCAGCATTTTTCTTTCAGTGATTTTTTTTTTCTAGAATTATCCGAACGTTCATGTTTGTGAAACTTTTCGAAAGTTTTTTCTTTCTTGCGTTAAATGCATAATCCTTGTTAAACTACGGTTTTTGGATTGTATATTTCAGTTCCATTTTGAAATCTCCTTAAGATTCTTGTCGCTGTTCATTGTACCTATCACAGCCCGTTACCGTCTGCCGACGCCTCCTTACGCCCCCACCCCCCGCTAAACCAATTAATTTCCCTCCTAAGTTTTCTTGAGTGTCTCTTCGCGGTGCTTCTCACATATCCATGTGAACACTTCTCAGAAGAACTGGACCCTCCCGAAAGTAGGGCCCCGCCTACCCCGGCACAGATCTCTCACGAGGAGCACCTTAACTTTTGTTAATCAATCTTTCTTTCCCTGTTATTGAATCTCGTAGCGACACAAGTAGATGGATATATTTGAAAATTGGACACACATACACCCAACTTCACCTACCCTGCTTTCTCTTGAGGGTTTATGTCTCTTAATCCCCCTTTTTTTTGCCTGTCTTCTGTCTATCCTTCTTCTGTCTTATCTATCTATCTATCTATCTATCTCAGTTTGTTTATATCTATCTATGTATGCATCTATCTATCATATTCATTTCAAATCTATCACAGTCTGTTCAAATCTATCTATCTATCTATCTATCTATCTATCTATCTATCTCAGTCTGTTCATCTTTATCTATCTATCTATTTATCTATCTATCTATCTCAATTTGTTCATATCTATCTATGTATGCATCTATCCATCTCTCTATCATATTCATTTCAAACTATCACAGTCTGTTCAAATCTATCTATCTATCTATCTATCTATCTATCTATCTATCTATCTATCTATCTATCTATCTTTATAAGTATCTATAATCATTACTTTTTAATTACATGGTTCGCCCTTATTGTTCCTCTCTTCTTCTGAACACTTACAAATCAACTTGTTCCGGCTTTTTGCTACTTTTCGTTTCATTTCAATTCTTTAAAGAAAAGTTTCCGACATTTACTTCTCATCTATTTACTTTTTTTTTTCTTTCTTCGAACAATTTTTAAATCTACCTCTTTCTCTGTCCTTTTTTTTTTTTTTGATTTATCTCTTTCTATTATATATATATATATATATATATATATATATATATATATATATATATATATATATATATGGTTTTAAATTGTCAGGGTTGTAGAGTTATCAGTACCAACTTCTTTCCTCAACGTCTACGTTTCTAACCCATGAATCTCGCGAATCTTATTTCTCTTGCTCTTCCTCTTGTTGCTTAAAACATTTTTCTTTTTTTTTTCTTCCTCATTTTCTTGTTTGTGCAATTATTTATGTTTCTAGTTATTTTTCACGTGGTCTAAAGAACTCGCCACTTGACCAGCGGCCAAAATTGACCCCCTGTTTCGAGAGGGATACATGTCCAGTGTCTCTGATAAAACGTGGTCACTGCGGCACGGATTGCCGTGTCACATTTCATGCCAAACAAGCAGGATTGACCACGTTCCGACCAGCACTAACTGGTCAATTGTCATGTTCGACATCTTGAGAAAATCATGAGAGGCCAGAAGTACTGACCACTTGGGAGCGTTGTTGTCCATTCGGCTGGAATTTAGCCAAAAGCCGGTAATAACAACCGTTGACCAAAAAGTTGGTCGGTCGGGGCTGAGATTGGGCACGCGTCTATGTTCAAATGAGGCATTTTTGTAAAGAGTGACTTTTAGATTTTACAAATACGAAGCTGAAATTTTTTTTTGGTTCCGGATTGAAGCGCATAATATATCTCCACCAGTTTCAGAGGTATGTGTTCAAACCCAAAGAAAAATCCAGACACCTAATTCTCTAAGATAAAAACAAGGTAATACACGGTACCTATCATTTCTTACTCCCTAGAAGTCAGAAATTACCATCCTCTCTCTCTTTGTATATATAATATAAAAGGCTGAAACACTAATATTCCATGGTTATAATTTATTACATTGAAATCGTAATCATGATCTAATTCATCAGATCTACAAATTCAAAAAGAAATTGGAAAATATAACTATACACATAAAATTTTGTTATTTTTTTATACCCGGAGTTATATTTTCCGATTTCTTTTAGGTTTGATGAATTGGATCGTGATTACGATTCCAATGTAATAAATTATAACAATGGAATATTAGTGTTTAAGCATTTTATATTATATATACAAAGAGAGAGAGAGAATGGTAATTTCTGACTTCTAGAGAGTAAGAAATGAGCTCTACCTGGATTCTATTCTCTTCGAATTTATATATATATATATATATATATATATATATATATATATAAATTCGAAGAGAATAGAATATATAGTATATATAATATATATAGAATAGTATATATAGTATATGTATATATATACACACATATATATATATATATATAAATTCGAAGAGAATAGAATATATAGTATATATAGTATATATAGAATAGTACATATAGTATATATATATATATATATACATATATATATATATATATATATATATAAATTCGAAGAGAATAGAATATATAGTATATATAGAATAGTATATATAGTATATATATATATATATATATATACATACACATATATATATATATATATATATATGTATAAATTCGAAGAGAATAGAATATATAGTATATATAGTATATATAGAATAGTATATATATATATATATATATATATATATATATATATATATATATATATATATATATATGTATGTATATATAGTCTACGGTTGTATTGAGCTCTTTTAGTTAGTTGTTTACTTGTGTCAGGGTTTTTTCTTTCGGCTTTGAACCTGTATCTGTGCGATTTTTTTTCGACAGACTTTCATGTTCCTGGCTTTTTCTTTTTTTAAAACCTTTTTTTCCTTCGAGATTGATTTGATTATTGGCAAATCAAAAATTCGAAGGTTTTTCGAGACAAGTATAGTTACCTATATATATATATATATATATATATATATATATATATATATAATGGACTCCCCCGTCGGTTTCAACGTATGAGGATCTGCAAGTTTATTGATTCAGTTATGAAAGTTTATGTGAGAATCTTAAGTGGCATTTAAGAACCGCTAGTGATTTACAAAGAAGGCCACATATGGTGCAGGTGTGAGAATTGTGAGATGAGATCACTGTTAGATTGGCTGACATTTTAGATCTTGCTCTCGCTTCTTGAAGATGATTCAGACAAGCAAATTGAAAATTGCTAAGTTCGCTAAAACACAGTGATCTCCATTCTACCCACTCCAAACCTAAGCGCTCATATATATATATATATATATATATATATATATATATATATATATATATATATATATATATATATATATATAAAATCTGTAAATGATAAAGAATAATTCGAGTAGGTCTTTTAATATAAAATATTTAAAACATAGATCCATGAAGAGAGCTTAATTTTTTCCTTCCTGGTATATATATATATATATATATATATATATATATATATATATATATATATATATATATATATATATACACGAAACTGAAAAGAAAGATTTGCATTTATAAGGCACTATTGTGTTTTCCTTGCTCGGAGGCCCAGTCTGTAGCCGAGTAATTCTAGAATTCGTCGGATCTAATGACAGTTTCACCTGCAAAGGGGTACTTAGGTATTTTACTTTAACAAGACTTC
Source organism: Acanthosepion lycidas (assembly GCA_963932145.1). NCBI lineage: Eukaryota > Metazoa > Mollusca > Cephalopoda > Sepiida > Sepiidae > Acanthosepion > Acanthosepion lycidas. The sequence continues at coordinate 57,216,411 of OZ010603.1, read as the reverse complement.
TCGAATAGTCAGGCCGGTAGACGAAACTAAATAAATATACTATTTAACATATATATATATATATATATATATATATATATATATATATATATATATATATATATATATATGTTTCTATGAAAATTTCTCGGACATTCAGGCCGGTAAATGTTATTTAATACTGTTTATTATAAACAGAGCATTTAGTTAAATACTTGTATCTATAAAAAGAACGTTAAACATAAAAAATGTCTTTAATAAATAAATTGTCGGACTTTGTCCATTTCTTAATGTATATATATATATATATATATATATATATATATATATATATAATGTATATTTAGGGAAGCAAGTTATATTACATTCAGCCGAAGATATCTCTCTGCGCTATTTTTACTGTATTTTTTCTATTTTCCAATATGTTGGGATCAAAATTGTGACTAACCAGTACATATTTAATGTTTTTGTTCTCTTTTTGTTGAAGTACATTCGATTTTCTAAGTCATCATTAAGAACTTAAAAGTTGTTACTGCTGTAGACAAGTTCATATTAGCTTTATTACCTCATTTTTTTGTTACATTTACTTTTCTATATATGGGCACGTAGAATGTTCGCATTCAGGCCATGAGACCCGTGTTCGAATCTTACCCTGGTCGATTTGACAGGAAAACGTTTTCCTGCTGTTATAGGACTGGAGGAGTCGATTCCAGCGTGTGGCACCTTTAGAAAGTGGCTGAAAACCATACCACGGGTTGACCCAAACCTTGTGAGTGAAAATGGATAAACGGAACCCTTCGACGGTGATAGCTGTGCTGTCCCAAGTCATCGTAGCTGAGTGTTTGAGGGTGCTGGCCTTGTTTAAATTGCTGATCACGCTAGATAACCCAATT
>OZ010603.1:57198039-57210539 GCA_963932145.1 Acanthosepion lycidas | reverse complement strand
CCCTAAACATGTGATAGACTACATCCCCAAAACTATGAATACGAGAATAAATAAGCTATCTTCAAGCCAAAAAATCTTTAATGATAATAAATTTATATACAATCAGGCCCTCAAAAATAGTGGTTTTAGACAAGAATTAAACTATAACAGAGAACTTGTAAATCAGAATAATAACAGAACTAAAAATAGAAAGAGGAAGGTAATATGGTTCAACCCACCATATTGCAAGCTCTCTAACATTGATATAGGAAGTTTCTTTCTTAAATTAATTGATAAAAATTTTCACAGTAAACATCCACTACGTAAAATTTTCAATAGGAAGACTCTGAAAATTAGTTACTCATGCGTTAGAAATATGGAGAAAATCATATCTTCCCATAATTGCAGAATACTTAGAAACTACCATAGTAATGTAACTCAATCGAGTAACCCTACCTGCAATTGTAGGAATAAAGATCATTGTCCAATCGGGGGTAAATGTAACTATAAAAATGTAATATACGAGGCAACAATCTTTCCCGGGGAAAATATAAACGAGAAAAAAAGATATAAAGGTATATCCGCCGGTGATTGGAAGCAGCGTCTATACAACCATAGACGCTCTTTTAGATATAGATGCCTCAGAAGTCAAACTTCCTTATCCAAACACTAGTGGGATTAACCCCACTTTTGAAATGGAGATACCTATCAAGAGCCAGAACACCTTATAACTTTCGCGATCGGTGTGATCTGTGCATGGTGGAAAATTTTTTTATTATCAAAGATAAAAATCAAGATGAACTACTGAATCTTCGTAATGAGATATTTTCGAAATGTAGACATAAGAAACGTTTCAAAACTTAAACACCGTTTTGTAACATTTTGTCACTTATTCCACTTGTTCCATCTTGGTTCAAAACATCGGGCATGACATTTTAACGGAATGACTATTATATTTATTTTGTTTATCTCTATATAGACCATTGTGTATGTTTATGTGATGCGCTATGTATTTAATTTTTTTTTACCCCCAAATTGTTGAAATTTTACTTATTTAGATTTTAAATTCTAATTTATATGTATATATATGTATGTATATGTATGTATGTATGTTTGTAGGTAGATGTGTATGTGTGTGTATGCATGTATATGTGTATATGTATGTATATATGTATGTACTTAGCAGCGTGTGTATGTGGGTATATATTTAAGTGTGTGTGTATAGGTATATGTATGCATATGTATGGATGTATATGTATATGCATGCGTATGTGTGTATATGTATGTTCGTGTATACGTATATGGATGTAGGTATATGTAGATGGATGTATATGTAGAGATGTGTGTATATATATGGGTGTATGTTTTGGTATGTATGTAACCAACATATATATATATATGTATATGGGTGTATATGTATGTATATATGTATGTATGTATAGCTAGACGGATAGATACAGGGATACATTATTTATTTGTTTAAATAGTTGTATGTAATTGTATAGAAATGTAGGATTTTAGGTATATATGTTTAAGTGTACGTATGCGTATGTTCGTATGTATATATGTGGGTAAATGTGTTAGGACTGGATGCGTATGGATGTATGTGTGTATATGTAGGTATGTGTGTGTGTATTTTTTATGTATATATGTATATATATATATATATTTGTGTGTGTGTGTATGAATATATGTGTATATGTATGCATGTGTATGTATTTATGTATATGTATGTGGAAAATGTGTGTATATGGGTATAGGTGGATATATGTATGTGTGTATATATATATATATATATATTTATATATATATATATATATATATATATGTGTGTGTGTAAGTGTGTGTATGTATATATATATGTGGGTGTAGATATATGCATATATATGTGTGTGTATGTGTGTGTGTATATGTGTATATATATATATGTGCATGTATGTATGTGTGTATATCTGTATGTGTATATGTATATATGTAGGTGTAATTATTTGTATATTATATGCGCGGTACTTATTAGAAAGCGCTTAGTATCAGGGATAGAGCTAAGATATTGAATCAGATATATGTATATGTGTATATATGTGTGTGTGTATGTATGTGTGTATCTGTGTGGATATGTGGATATATGTGTACATTGGTATATGTATGTGTGTATGTAGGTACACGCCTATGTGTATGTATATACGTGTATATGTTATTGTGTATGTGTGTATTCGCATGTGTTTTGAACATAAAAATATAGGTCTGTTTCTGTTAATGTATTTGTTTAACTCAATTCCTCTCTTTGTGTCTTTATTTCTGGCCCTGAGAAAACCACAACAATATACATAACTGGTTTTGATTGAAACTCTGACGGACGATGGAAAGTAGATACAATACAACAATGAAGCAAAACTTCCATTAAGCATACCAATTTTCTTTGCGTTAAAATGCCAAGAAAATGGTGATGTATTTTATTAAAAAAAATCTCATGTCCTTTCAAAACAGAGGCAATCACAATTCTCTACCGATTCTTTTTTCTATTACTTGTCAGTTACCATTACATTTCTGGAAAGACAATGGTTTCCCAAGTTCCTACTTCACAGTTTTGAAAACAGAGGAGTCATTGTCTTAGAATGATGCAGATTGCGAAAATGGCCGCAGCAGACTAAGCCTGATTTTGAATTCGGTTTGCTAATTTTCATTTTTCTCATTGATACCCGTTACTCTACCAGAGTATATTTGGTGTAATTGGAATGGAAGAGTGTCCTCTATGACGAGCTTCATCCGTAGAATCAAACAATTGGTTCAAACAAGTACCATTCTCAAAGAAAATATCTACATTCAGAATAGTAAGAATTTAGTAAAGGAGAGGACGTCAGATTCCACCAGGATAGCATAATACAGCAAATTTCTATGGCTACCAGAGAAGAATTTTATAGTTTTATTCACCAGATATAATAGCACCTTCCGATTACCATTTATTCCCGTCTTTATAGAATTCTTTTAATGAAAAACAAAAATCGATTCTTTGGCAGACTGCAAAAGATACCCGGGGCAATATTTTTCGGTGAAACAGAAAATGTTGTGAGAAGTCGACATTATAAAGTTACCGGAAAGATATAAAAAAAAAAAACGGAAAATATATTCAATAAAATGAATGTGGAAAAAGAAATCTAATTTTAATTAATAAACCGAACGGATTGTTTATATATATATATATATATATATATATACATATATATATATTGGCGAGTGCTTTTTTATGTGACAGTTCAAACAACACGTATAGGTTTCGCAACCACCACATTACAGCGTCGTTTAACGTGTCATTAATCTGATAATAGCTATATTAAATCACATATTACCAGCAAGCGCAACGGAAAATACACAATAAATCATCACAGAAATGTGTTATACCACAAAAATTGTAGAATCAACTTCAATAATCAGAATCATTGATCATAAAAAACAAACAATGCAACATCAATGAAACACACTAAATATATTTCATAATAATATAAAAAAAAACAACGAAGAAAAAAGAACGACATGAACTATCCTGTGAACATGCGGAAGCGCGAACGATTCTTGAAACCGATGACATAGTACACAAACCCTCAAAAATAATACTTTGATAAATGCTAATGAGAGTCGAAATTAGTCAGACACTAGACTCATTATATCTAAATCTGTAGCCGAAAACAAGAAAATGATAGAAAATTTCAAAAAAGAAATAGAAATTCCTTAACAAAAAAGTTTATCTGGTTTTTAACCAAACTTTTATATATAAAAAAGTTGTTTGAAATTCAGGTTACGACTATGGCCAACCATACATAGGAATTAACGTTGTTAAATGTTTTTGCCCTCTCTAGGTAATTTTGACTTTATACCATATGTCATCCACATACAGGCCTGTTTCGCTGTATCACAGCTCATCAGTGCGGCTAGACATCCGATTACTTCAAACGAAACCCAACCGATTTGGCATCAGTCGGAGTTTCTACCGCTGAGCTTTCAGCGCACGGCAGAGGGAAAGAAAGAGAAATTCTAGCGTATTATTTTTACGAATATGAACAAACACCAGATTGAACCACAGCCTCCAGACGACTTTGGAATCTCCTGCAACTCTTCTGAACAGTCTCCTTGTTTAAGTTGGTGAATACTGCCATAATCTTGGCTTCAGTTCCTCTTCGGTGTTACAAGGAGTTTTGTTGTTCTTTCGTCCAACTGCACTCCACACACAACAATCAAGGGGATTTTAGTCTGGGGAGTTAGGTGGCCAGATGTAAAGGGCGTTGTGGTCGAAAAATTTTCTGACAGCCATGATTCAGTACTTTTGCTTGTGTCCTGTTGTCAGACATAGGGTCTTCCGGCAGCCACCCTCCAAGGCAGCACTACCTCGCCAGTCCACTTGGTGTAGGCCTCTGTGTTGAGTCTGAGGCCCTCGCCGACAAATTCGACTTATTAGAACGAGTTTACCGGGCTGCTGTACCTTCGTAATCACTAATCCAACTCTTTCCGTACCCATCGCACTGTCCTCGACATGCCATTTCCTAATTTCTGGCGATGTGACTGCGTCATAATGTTCTTTTTCTCATAGACGCTGCCCAACTGACACTACTATACTGTGCAGGCGACAATATCAAAAACAAACAACGCGCATGCGCGAAATTAAAAATATAAAATGGCGCCAATTTGTCCATGGCACCATATATATATATATATATATATATATATATATATATATATATATACTAGCAGTATAACCTGTCTTTGATCGCATCTTTCATTACTGGGAATTTTTACCGTTCAATTGGAGCAGTTTAAATTTAAAGTCTGTCCACCCAAATATCAGTATTAGTAACAACATTTGGGTGCAACTGAGGCACATCCCCAAATGGGGGTGGGGGAATTTGAATGGGGAGGTGGCCCTGAAAAGGGAACTGTATAATAATAAATAATATTATTGTGATAATTTAAACTATTTATTTTTATTAAAGTTTTCATGAAAGATATATATCCAAGAACAGATAGTAAATGGTAAAACGTTGTTGAAAGTTATAGTGGACAGGAAGTAGTGGAGAGCCATTGTCGCCAACAATTTGGATTCAAAACCGGCACTGAAGGATTCTATATCAAACAAAAACATTTCATCAAAATCGGATGAAAACTGTGAAAATGCATAAACATCCGATCACACACACAGACACACACATATTTTGATAATCATATATATATATATATATATATATATATATATATATATATATATATATATATATTGTTGTAACCAAGTAAATGGTTAAGAAATAACCAAACAAAAGTTTGCAGATAAATCATATATTGAACAGCAAATACAACAGAAGAGTATTACACGAATTGGGAATGTATGTCGGTTGACCAGCGTTCAATCTATACTACTGTTGATATTTAGTAGCACCCCCTCCACCCCCGAAGGTAGATGTGGCACAAGGCCGAATTTAAAGTGGGTCATCCGAGCCCGTAGGCTCGGGCAAAAACTCCATGTAGAACCCGTATAAACGGGTTCAGGTATGTCTACCTCCCCGCACGAGACTCTGCCATTCGGCACAGCCTCGTCCGGGTTCCTCTCTGCCCACAGGCAGAGAGTTCGACGGCAGGTGCGAACTGTCACAGTCTCCGTAGAACAATCTATACTACTGTTATATTTAGCAGCTCTCCCCCACGAAGGATGTATGTGGTACAAGGACGAGTTTACCGTGGGTTCTTCGAGCCCGTAGGCTCGGCCAAAAATATTCCCTTAGAATCCGCATAAACGGGTTCAGGGTCTGTCTTGAATTTTACCTGCCGATTCTGTTAAATTGTCTAATATATATATATATAATTGTCTAACTTTTTTTATCGTTTTTTTGGAAGCGTCAATTATGATTTTTTGCCGTGCCTTTAAAACCCAGTAATTTTAAAAGTTACTCCAAAATTTGCTTGAGGATGAAATGGAACTAATGTCTTTAATTTAATTACAAAATTAAATTCAAAGCTTTTAACTTCCATTTTTGAAACATGGTTATAACTGTGTAACGAAAATCCATATTTTAAATCAGTTAATCTATAATATATATATACATATATATATATATATATATGTGTGTGTGTGTGTATATATATATATATATATATATATATATATATATATGTGATACAATATATATGAGATAAAGTACAAATACGAAACGTTTAACAATATAAATTTTTTTTTTTACTTTTATTAAAGCTTCTACAGAAAATGAAATAGGGAGAAAATGAAATTCCGGTATTTTTACATTTGTGTTATTTGCTTTTCATTGGCTAATCATGTTTCACGGGCATTCGACTTGTTAAACAAACGTTAGTACAATTCTTGACGTTCCTAATTCAAGGAGAGACGACAAATTCATTCGAAGTTTCAAGAAATTATCAGAATCTAAGCCTAAATGAAAATCTCTTAATATTGCTTTATGTTTGTAAATTCTAGTTTCTCTATGTGGAATTCAGATGATAATGTATATTCGTAAATGTGTGAGTGTCTGCGCATGTCTATTAGATGTTATGTGTGTTGAGTTTTCGTATGATTAGGGAACATTATTACATAAACACCGTTATACGTTAAATTCTTTAAGAATGGATTCAGTAACTTTTAGTGTTGTAATATAATTGTTTTGACGTGACTTTATAGTTGTTGGTATTGTTACTAGGAATCCCTCGAAGTACTTGCGACGTAAAGAATTATATTCTTTTTTTAAATTAGGGTAGCATTTGTTTTGTTTTTGTGTATTACGAACGAGTTTGAATGTTTGTATAAGCATAGATCTGTTTTATATTTGTAGATACGAGCTTTTAGAGTTCGTGATCTGTCTCGGACGCACACTCATCTCTTTATATGTGTGTGTGTGTGAGTGTGTAGCGTGTGCGTGTGTACACGCGTTTTTCCCTGAGAAAGAATACAGGCGTGTTCGAAAAGTCGGGTTGAAAAAATATTTCTCATGTTGCTTCTACTTTGTCTATTGGCAAGAAAGAAAAAGAAAGCTTACTATGAGGATTAACCCCATAATAAGCTTTCTTTTCCGATTTTTCATCGACCTATCTATCTATCTATCTATCTATCTATCTATCTCTCTCTCTCTCTCTCTCTATATATATATATATATATATATATATATATATATATATACAACAGTTTCGCTTAACTTGGCTAAGATGGAAATAACACTTACCAGATCAACATTACAGTCCTAAGGAATTATTTTACACTCATTATTACCAGCTGTAATCCAAGTCTTGACCTCTTTCCCGTTGTAGAAGGATATTTCAGCTAGTAAATCAGTTCAATGTGCGGATAATTACGCAGGGTATGCAGTCAGGGAACCTTCATATTTAATTCAAGAAAAGCTTTATGACTATATGAAAATATTTTACGAAATTTACCCCAAATGACAGCGAGCAAGGAGAAGAATCTCATTAAATTGGCAACATTTCTAAAAAGGAGTTGTATTTTCTATATATTTAATATGCGTGCGCTAATTACTAGGATGAACGCTTACAACAATTTGCCCGTCTTGGGTTTTTTTTTTTATGAAATTAACACAAAGGAAATGGGGATGGTTTGCCACTGTGAAAATGGTATGGTGGTCCTATAGCTGTGAAGGTCTGAACTGGTGCACTATGGAAATAACTCGTCTGAACATATGTCATAGTAATTAGCGATAGAGTAGCGAAAGGCTGGCAACATTTCCTTTGTGGGATAAAAGTTGCAGGGTGGAGTTCTTAGTGCTTTTCGTAATGTAGAATTTCATTTTTGAGATGAAAAATTGTCAGTATACACTTATTATTTCCATCTGTTGTTCTCATCTCGGTTGATAAAAATGACACAACGTTTCGACCACGTGCCCTCAGGCCAGCATCAAAATAATAAAGGTATATTCACAATGAATCACATCAGAAATGAAATACTCAATTAGAAAACGTATGTGCAAGATTATTTTTCCAGAATCTTACAATGTTGATTATTTGAAAGGCGCAAACCTTGGGATACATTGCACTATTATTGGAAAGCGGTTTCATTTATTTCTTTAATGCTGAGTCAAATTATGACATGTTCATCTCAAAAGTGTTTATTCTTTCTTCTTTGTAATATTCGTCTTTTTGAAGTACAACAAGATCTTTATCTGTCTATATCTCTGAGATGAAGTATTTGGATTAGTTGCATTATTTACATTATTCGGATTGTTATCCCCATCTTCATTGCTATATTCACAACGTTTCTTCAGGTGATCGGAATTTCGAACCAAACCCTTTATTTCGTCCACTTGGGTAGATTGTTCTAGTTCCACATGCCACGCCACTTCAGGATGTCTTAGTTATTACCCTTTAGCTCACCTCTCCAAGTTTTTTGTTTCACCACTGCTGCGGCCTGGTCTTGAACCCACAACTCTTTGGTTCTAGTCACCGGATCTAACCAACGTCTTTATCCACTGGTCCAAGTTTCCGGTAGACTAAATAAAGCGTTACATACCTTAGTAATTAACACATAGCTGCGGACAGAAAAGGTGGATTCATGCCTTTCTCATGGTCATTTGCGTGTAAGTGAATACAACGAATACAACTGGAATTGAGACTCGAGCCATTACAACACTCTCAAGCCCAAGCTTACAGCACAAGGTATGCTCACTCATCCAAGTGTGGGGACATAAAAAAATAACATGTCCATTTAAGACATAGGCGATTATGACACTCCACTGATTTCTTTTTTATTATTTGTGAATCTACATATTGTCTTGGGAAAGATAATGGAGTAGTTTTCTTTATCTGGTTGCCATCCAAGGCGAGAGAGACTTGTATACCTCACTAATTTAATTCATAGTTGCAGGGTGGGAAGAAAAGAGACGGATTCATGCTTTTCCCTTAGGCATTTGTGCGAAAGCGAACACAAGAGACAAGACTGATATTTGAACTCGTCTCGCCGATTACACTTTCTGCGTCGATACTCGTTAGGCTACCCACACACGCGGAGGAATAACAAACTTGAAAATAAGGATGATAAAAATCTCCCATCCGTTTCCCGAATACTGGCATCAATAAAAGGTTTACAGTTGACTAAAGCAAAAAGCAATAAAATCAGTCTATCGATCTATCTATCGATCGATCTATCTTTCGATTTATCTATCCATTAATAATAATAATAATAATAATAATAATTCTTCAAATATTCAAGTCTAATGTCAATCGACATCTGACACCCTGAGCTTGTCCCCCGTCCTTCTCTGTATCCTTTCCCCAAACACGCCTCTTTACTCTTGTTCTCAATCCTCTGTAACCCCTTGCGTGCTAGTGGAATGCTCACCTTGCTTAGGGTGAATTGTTTAAAAAAAATAAAATAACAGTACAAATCGCTAACGTAAAAATACTAGAATTTAACGCGTTTTAAGGCGAGGGAAGTTTTATAAGGAAAGTTCTCAATAAGGAAATTAGAACAATAATATTTAATAAAGAGCGTCGTTTCCGCCAAAGAGTTACTACCTGTCTTTGGATCATCCAGTTGAGATACTAACGTTTGATGAATCGTCGCAAATAGGATCGCCTAACGCCAGGTTCACATTTTACTCCTTCCCCAACCTTTTGAACAGGAGTAGAAATTTATTTAGGATTGGGTGTCGGGATCCTTCTAAAGTCTATACTTCTAACGTTTTCGTTTGAATTCTGAAATTTTTATTTTCTAATTATTTTTTCTCTCTCTTCAAATGGAATAGATAGGTTCGCCTACCGTACGGTTCACACCTTCTCGGGTCTTTTGAGCTGGAGTAGAGGTTTATTCCTTGTTTCCGCTTTAGGATTGGGTTTCCGGTCCCTTCTAAAGTCTTTTCATTCTGTCTTACTCCCAGTAACACCTTGCGTCTGAATGGCATTAATTCTTTGCTTGGGGTGAAATGATTAAAAAATATCGTTAGCCATTTAGTATTATTATTAGTGATGGAGAGAGAAACAAACTCATACTAGAGTAGAAATTATTATTTGTGTATATATTATGCTTCCTGCTTTGTATCATGTAGAGCCGGGTCGAAACTATGTTCTTTAGGCCCTATAGGAGAATTGTCATTTAATTGATAGGATTTTTCTTATTATATTGAATTTTCCTAGTAGGGCGATCTTCTGGGCAACTTGTATGTTGATGTTACCTGGGACTGTTAGTAAAATTGGCCCTTCCTTTTCTCACGAGGCCCAGTGCTCCGATTACTATTGGTACAGTCCCAGTCTTCATTCCCCACATACTGTTAATCTTGATCACTAGGTCCTTGTATTTGGACAATTTCTTGATAATTTTTATGGGGTGTTTCTCTCCTTCTCCATACAAAACACATAACCTAAGGGACGTTTTTCAAAATTCATGAAGTGTAATATGGCGAAAGTGCTACTTTTCCTTCTCCATGTTTAAGACATTCATTCAATTTTAACTGAGCTGAGGGCTTTATGCTGAAAGAAACTTGGTAACCGTCCCGCTAACGTGTTTTTACAAAGATGCGCACGAAACATAGAAAAATAACCCTAAGTAATAATGTAGATCATTATATTACCATCAGTTTGTCTTTATTAAAGTTAATTAAAGATAACAATTGTCCTTTTCTTATTGCCTTGTGAATTAGTTATAAACTAAAACAATTATGATAAATAAAACTATTGCACACACACATACATACCACATACATACATATATCTATATACCTATATCTATCTATATATATATATATATTCACCACTTAGAGGCGACAGTCTGTTTCATGCTATATGCAATCTGACGATTGCATATAGCATGAAACAGACTGTCGCCTCTAAGTGTTGACTTCTATGTTCACTTTTATATTTACACACGCTCTATCTCTGATATTGAGCACTTTATTCCATAAATATAGCACACCTTAAGACTATATTTCTTTATATATATATATATATATATATATATTCATACATGTTTCATTAAATAATATAGACAAGTGTTGTCTATTTTATGTAAATTCTTTTCATAACGTCTGATAAGCTTAATATCATTATCATTAAACGAAGAAATTTACATAGAATAGACAACACTTGTCTATATTAATTAATGAAACGTATGAATGAAAAAATGCTGCCTAAATACACACAATTTAAATTATATATATATATATATATGTGTGTGTGTGTGTGTTTGTAACCCCGTTAAAGGACTGTAGAAAATGCTATAGATTTAGGTATGGTCATTGGAAACTATTTTTTTTTTACAAAAACCGGCTCACACAGAAATGAACTAATTATTGTATACGGGACGGCTTCACCAATAATTTGAATTTTTATATTCATATAAATTAACCAATCAGCGATTTTGAACTTGAAGACAATAAATATTTGTTGTTTGCTACGAAATTTTGGCGGATCCCTTCAAAAAATGATTAACAATATTTTTCCTCCTTAAAATGGATTTTTAAAAATTGGGAAATTATTTATTAACCAATAAATTTATGAGTTTAGTAGAATCTAACTTTTAGATTTTTGGAGCCTATATTATTCTTATAAATAGGGTGATGTTAAATTAGGAAGTTAGTTTTTCAGTTAACCTTTGACCAGGGTGGTTGTTCATTTGTTATACAAAACTGAAATTCTAAAACCTGAATTAATTACTCACATTTTCGCATATTTATTCAAGTAAACCATATTAAAAAATGGTCCTTAGTGATATTGACACATGAGAAAATATGAACCGAATTAGATATTATTAATAGTATTAATAACGTAATTTTGCCTGGCGTCTTGGCTACTTCATATCAGCTGCTGACACGCAATTAATTCATATAATTTTTGACGGCTGCGTGACATATCAGCTGCTGCAAAATTATACACATACATAAAACAACTTAAATATGTGACACAAACATTATCACATGTAGACGCATTATGATTCTTCTATACTAACGGAATTGATTCGGTTGTATCGTAAAGCCGATAACATAAAATTATTTTGTGTGAAATGTTTTTCGTAAAGAATCTTTGTAATTCATTTCTTTGAAATTGAAAGAAATCTAATACTCAATAATAAGCAACTACTTAAATTTGTAGAGACGTGCTGAAGGTCACTTATTTCTTCGTTTTATCCACGCATATTCTTCTACATATATATGTTATCACTTTAAACGCGATTTTTAGTGGATACCCATATTTTAGTAGACGCTTCGTTTATTTATTAAACAGTGTATTCATTTAATTTCGTCTACTGGCCTGAATGTTCGAGAAATCTTATTAAAGAAAAATATACGCTCTCTGGCGGGATTCGAACCTGCGTCCCACTGGGAAGAAGAAAGCGTCGTTAGATCCGACGTGCTCCAGAGAACTTAGCTAATCAGGAGAAGTTGAATAGTGCCTTTAAGCCGGTAAAACTTGCTTGTGTCTCCGGAAGAAACTCAGAATAGAGAATGTCATTCAATGCTATCATCCTCTTTATATTAAACCAGACAGGGTTTTCTATGGTTTGTAGAATTTCATTTTGATTTCTTCATTAT
>OZ010603.1:57158039-57193039 GCA_963932145.1 Acanthosepion lycidas | reverse complement strand
TCTCAAGAACCTTGTAAGGTAAAAATTTGGAGGAAGCAGAAAAGAAAGGATTTGGAATCAAAATACCACAAGAATATGCAATGAAACTGAAAAAAGATGATATGGTGTATGTGCTTGTTTGCCTGATTTGATATGTGTGTACGCTACAGCTCAAAAGTTACAAGCCATCCCTGATAATTTTTTTTTTTTAAATTGGCTCCAAATGTAGTCCTTTTCTACTTTAAATAAGAAAAATTATTATACTTACTTAAAAAAAAAAGTGAGTTATGATTTTTTTATTATTATTAGAAATTTTATTATGACAAAAACAAAAAACCGTCCTGGGTATGACGCATCCAACAGCAAGGCCTCTGATCAGGAGGTTTTGAGGAGCGTGGAACCACCTCTTAATTGCTGGTGTTCCCAGGTCCACCTTGACACGGGGTGGTAGCACCTGTTAGGGTCCCAGCTATGGGCAAATAGTGAACTCCTAGTTTTTCCAGATCTTACCCACGTCCTGGCTATGAGGTTAAACTACATCCGCGTCCTGGGTATGGCGATAAGCTACATCCACGTCCTGGGTATGCCGATAAACTACATCCAACAGCAACGCCTCAGATAATGTTTTCGGAAAAATAATGTTGCCAGCTATACGTTTTTGAAACAATGATGTTGCCAGCTATACGTTTTTGAAACAATAATGTCGCCAGCTATACTTTTTTGAAACAATAATGTTGACAGCTATACTTTTTTGAAACAATAATGTTGCCAGCTATATGTTTTTTATTCCATACAAAATAGGCATTTAAAATTCATATAAACTGTATCTGGCATTAAATAACCGACAGTGGTTGATACGCCATAAAACCCAAACAAACAAACAAAACAAAAAATTAATTCATGATTAAATTTTGTTCTCATCAAAATATCCTCTTTTAACCATGATTACTTCAGCACAAATTTTTGGCATTCGTTTTTCAAAGTAAATGTTTAATAATTGATTCCACTTTTTTTTTAATGACTCTAATTTCATTTTTTTCACTCTTCTGTCAAGTTCATCCCATGCTAATTCTAGAGTTAGCTTCAAACATTTGAACTGTAGTGTATGCGTGGTGGCCTGATTCAGCGTCTCTGCGCATGTTAGCGTGACAATGTGTATGTGTATAGAATGATAATTGAGCTTAACTTATGGCCGAAAGTTTCATATTTATATTGCCACCAGTGGCTCGAACATGAAAATATCATCAAAATGTTTCTTTAGATTATTAATTAAAACAAAAACGTCAAACACATTTTATTTTTGATTTCATTGAATAACCTTCTTTTTTTTTTCATTACATTGTTTCAAGCAATTTCACAATTCCATTGTCCCATATCATCTTCCTCACTAAACAGCTACATTTTGCAGTCTTCCAGACAATGTATCGGCCAATACAGTATGTGACACAATGTATCAATGCTTGTTTCGTTTAGGAAGGCGATAAAAGTGTCAAAAGTTTCTATGACTGCCAGTAGAGTCTATCTTTTATAATTATACACCGGGAGGAACGCTGAAAAATGTAAGGACTTTTAATTTTAAATTTAGATTTCATATTTTTGGTGTCTGATGTATTTAGATGTACAACCTGGTTGACCTCATTCAGTTTCTTGATTTAAACTCACTGAATATAAAAAAGTTCAGAAAATATTATCAATACTGTGTAGTGGTTAAATGAACATAATCATAAAATTATAAATATAGATACCATAGCAAATTAAGTTCCACCCTTCTGATCAGGGATCATCTGACTAGATTTTATTTATAGAATTATGACCTGCTCATATCCTCCGCATTTAATTAGATAGTTTCTATCTATGTATAATTTGTCACCGTGCGATCTGTGACTGTACTTTTGACGATAGGCTGTCCAATGTTGATCTTCTCGTAAAATGCAACACTAGTGGAACTGAGACTTTCCTGGTGCAGTTGCAACTTCGCTGGGCTGGTCATCTTGCGAGGATGAGTGACGACAGAATAACTAAGGTCCTCATGTATAGCCAGCTTCACGGTGGACAAAGGACTGTTGGACGGCCGTGGCTCAGGTATAAAAACAAGCTAAAGAGTAACCCCTCAGCTGTCAATGTGCCTCATGTTAATTTCCAGCGAGTTTCGCTGGATAGGTATTTGTACGCGCGTGCTATCCGAAATTTCGAAATCAGTCACAATGATTGGCCAAGAGACGAAAGATAACGGCAAAAAGCGTCAGCAAATATTCCTGTTGCTATGTCCTGAGATCCTCGCTGTTGCAAAATATGTGGATTTTTATGCAGGTCACTAGCGGATTGAAGTTTCACATAAAAAACATAAAAACTGAATGGGGTTGACGGATCCTCATACGTCGAAATAAACGGGATAGTCCTTCATCATCATCATCATCATCATCATCTCTCTCTCTCTCTCTCTCTCTCTATATATATATATATATATATATATATATATATATATATATATATATATATATAAAAATATGATTCCTGCGCTACAGAGGATTGTTTACCTATCGAGTTCTTTCCTATTTTCTATTTTTTCTTTCACACACACACACACACACACACACACACACACACATATATATATATATATATATATATATATATACAGACTCAATTTGATATCTGGAAAGAGTGGCATTGTCTATATTCAAGATGTATTTGGATAGGCGGTGTTATTAAATTATTTACTTAACTTTAGAAGGGCATACGACCGGCTCACCTGGTCGTATGCCCTTCTCGATGGATGACTGCTTGGGAATACCAGGTGCTTTAAGTTTGGATTTGCAGCTTGTGTAATGGATAATCTCTCTGAATTATTAATCGGATTCGGGTTGGGTTCGTTATATTCATTCATGTGCAAATACAATTGCGAAAGGCATCAATTCACATATACTTCCCATCTATGGGTTAATTAGTAAGACTCCTATCACTAAATTATTATTGTCCAAAAAAACAAAAACTCTTACAATATAATATACGTGCTGCAAAGAGTTGATAAGCCGTAGAAAACGAATGAATCAATCAAACTTTTAAAAGTTGTATGGTTGCTGTAGTTTTCTCTAAATATACACTCTGTAGATCCAATATAGTTCTTCGGACTCAACTTTAGCTCTATAAATGATGCTGTTAGTCAAGCATTATCCATTTAGAGGGCAATCCGTGGGTTTTATGCAATTAAAAGTGATTTTTTTATTGTTATGCTTACTATTTTACGTTTTTTTTTTATAATATGTTCCATAATGTTTACTTTATATGATTTATGCATGTGTGTGTGTATGTGTTTTCGAGCACTCGTGTTAGTTTCTTTTTAATATTTTGCCTTTTTACTCTTTTTGCAAATGCATTTAATATTAAATTTAAAGCAATTCTTTCTTGCTCTCTACCATCGACACGCCACTTTGGCATAAGCATAAATAAACTTGATTGCTTGTATTTGTGCGTTTTTTTATTCCACAAAAGAGGTTTATATTTTTATTCTTTGCGAGTATGGACCATTATAGACACGGCTTCACCTTCTACACGCTTCATCCAACACAAGCCCTCTCCTTCTCTCTCTCTTTCCACTCGCTCTCTCTTTTATTTTCTCTTTCTTTCTCCGTGTCATTTTGAGATATTTTAGCGAATGTCCGTGCGTCGTTATACACGCATGTTTGTACAGCTTATACAATGACGGTAAAGCACTCTTGGGTGTTCGTTGGGCTTTGGTCTACGAATCCGTGCCGTGACACAGGCACTTTGAACTTTAATGCTGTTTATAATAGCGTATAAGTCTAATCATATAAGTGAATCTATCTATAAAGCACTCTATCGCTCTCCGGTTCTTTTGTGTCTTCTCTTTGTCTCTTATTGTCGAAATAATGGACGGCCTAACATATGGTCAGAGATGCCTACCTCTTTGTTTGTGTACACATTTGTGGGATTGTACACGTGTGTAGAAGTGTGACTTTAAAAGATCTGTGTGTGAGATAAAAAAAAGGGAGAGAAAGACAGAAGGGTATTATGGGAGGGAAGGAGTATTAAAAAGTAACACTCGAGAAAGATAGGTGAGAAAACATGATAGAAATACGAGAGAGGGAGAGAAAGAGAGAAAGAAAGACTAAATTGATAAACAGAGAGAGAAAGGTGTGCAAGAGAAATGTTGATGGCGAATAGAGTTAGAAAAGTGAGGTGAAAGAAACATGACAGAAACACAGAGATGGCGAGCGGAGTTCGAATTCCTGTCGGGTTCGCTATATTTACTTACACACAAATACTCTTGAGAAAGGTATAAGTCAATCTCCCCCCTTTAGCTATGGCTTAAAAAGGAGGTTTTGTACCTGAAAAAAATCATTATCATTCTAAAAAACATTATTAATATTAATATTCACACGCAAAAGAGCGCTATTCTTGTTATCTAAAATATATTCCAGCATTAAATTACCCACAAAGTGTTGATAAACCGTAAAACATCAAATCAATCAATCAATATGCTAGGTGGAGAGAGGATTAAGCAGTAGAAATATAAATAGGGAAAGGTGAAATACTGTTAGAAAGGTGAGAGAAACATAACAGAAGCACAAGAGAGAGAAAGAGTGAGAGAGAGCGGCCGCAATTTTCGACGGATTTGCACTAAGATTTACATGCACATGCTCCAAGTTAGTGGGAAGGCCAAGACCGACTTTGCATTTCCCAACTCCCATCGATAGTAGAAATAATTGTCGTCTGAATTACGCAAAAATAAAAATAACACCTACATCTCCTTTTAATAGAAGTTCATAAAAATAACATAAAAATATCTTGAAATTCTTAAGGAGAATTTACTCCTTAAGAATTTCAAGATATTCAATAAAATTGCCATTGGCTTCAACCACGGCCTCCATACAACTTCGGAATCTCCTGCAACTCTTTTCGATGGTCTCTTTGCATAAGATGGTGAATGCTGCCATAATCCTTGCCTTCAATTCACCTTCGGTGTTACAAGGAGTTTTGTTGCTCTCTCGCTCAACTGCGCCCCACAGAGTCCTGTTGCCAGACATAGGGTTTTTCAACAGCCACCCTCAGGCCAGCACTACCTCCTCAAGGCACTTGATGTAGGCCTCCTTGTTGAGTCTGTGACTGTGTGGGAAGATGAAAGGATCATTAGTGATCACTCCAAACACCTTTGTCATCACAATTTGACCCGAGCAACTCTTTCCGAATCCTCTGCATTGTCCTCAGGTAGATACCCAAGTACACTGAAATGTTAATATTGGAGCTTCCGGCGCGAATGCCAAACAGCACTGCATGCCATTTTCAAATTTCTAGCGGAGTGAATTACGTCATGGTACTCTTTTTCGCACAGACGGTGCCTAAATTATCCTATTATAATGTGCAGTCGACAAAATCAAAGACAAACAACGCGCATGCGCGAAACTAAAAAAAAAAAAAAAAAAAAAATGGCGACAATTTAGCCATCGCACCCTGTATATTTATATGTCATGTACTGCATGAGTTTCAGCTTGTAATCCTTTTTAAAATATTGAGGAGAACTTGTTTGGTGAGTGTCAGGTTTTATTATCCAAAAGAAGGCCAACGTCAATGTTTATTTATAAATCAATCCAAAAGATATAGACCATAAAAAGATATTCGAATAATAGGATACCCTATAAATCTGAATAAATTATTATTTTAATAATTTATTATACATGACTTCGTCGATATCCTGTAACAATGAAAGTTATTCCTGACATTGGTCTTAACTTTTCTATTGTTTTCGAGTTTAACATGACATATAGAATTTTCTTTCTCTTCCTAGAATTATTCGTTGCTTTATTATTTTTTTTATATTCTAGTAGAGCCCAAAAGCATCTCTGCGTCCTTGTGGATCGTGAATTATTTTCCATCCTGCAATCCCTTTCTCCCGAGGAAACGTCGCAAGCCTCTCCCTGCTCTATGGCTCTCGCTATAGAAACTGTTCCTTAGTTTCACCAGTTCTAACCTTTACAGTTAAGATCCGCCATGCTACGCACATTGTAGCCAAGCACCTCCATTGAATTAGTTTGTTTGGAGAACCGACACCCAAGATGTTTCCCAATCGCTGCAATCTTAACCTATACATATCTATGGTCAACCGTTATCTACCCCACATATCCACGTAAATTATACTTCTTGCTCTCTGTGTTTCACACTCTCTACGGATGCCCGAGATCAACACAAATTTTCTATTGGATTAATATCTGGATAAGCGGAGCAGGGGGCTACATTAATTTGACCCATTTGAAACATCATTTCGCATAGTGGACGATAGATAGTTTTTCAGAATGTAAAGGAGGCTTATCGTGCAAAAATATATACTTATTTATGAGTGATCAGTCAATCATGTGCCATGCGTGATACACGCTTAGGTGATCATATATCGAAAGATATTTTACGGCATTAGGTTTTCTTTCTGCAGTAGGCCAGTTGCCATCGAAGTCTATAGAAACCAATCTGTACTGCTATTTACCCATAGCTGGGGAGAAGAAGAGGATTCATACCTTTCCCAAGGGTAATAGCACATAAATGAATGGATTCGACTGGAATTCGAACATGGTTCTCCGATTCCTCTATCCATTACTCCACCGTGTCTCCCTGAGTGTACACTTCTCAACCAAGACGTTTTAACACTTATTGGTTGTGTACCAAAAAAGACAAAAAAAAGACGATATTACAATATTTTGGGGGGTAGGGGAAAAGCCACGGGTGGCAGAAATATGAGACAAAAGAAATGAAAGACAAGCAAGAAAAAGAGAAAGACATGCATATATATATATATATATATATATATATATATATATATATCTTTTTCGAGAGAGAGAGAAAGAGAGAGAGAGAATAAGAAAGGAAAAAGAGAAAAGCAGAGGTAGAAATGGAAATGAGAGAAGGAAGAGGTAAACAGCGTGAAAGAAAATAAAAAAAAAAAATGAGGGAGAAAATTACGCGAGATGGAAAAAAAATGTAAAAAATACAAAGAGTAGAGAGTCACATTAAGAGAGATACAGTATAAAAGAAAGAAGGGAGAGAAAGAGAAAAATTAAGGAGAGAAAGATTATGTGAGCGACGTAATGATATGGTGCCATAAGGGGGGTGTAAAGAAAGAAGAATTAGGAGAAAACAAAGAAATACAAGAAGAGGGGGGGAGAAGGGAGTGGAAAGGCAGATAGAAAAGCTGAAAGGGAGATGTAATGAAATATATTTATCTTGGCCATCATCAATTTGAAAAGATTTTTAATTTTAGTGCCTACAAAACTAGACACAAAAAATATTACCATTATGTTACATGTTAGGTAGACTATTTCTATGAAGAAACCAACCCAGCCAAGTCGTCACCTCCATCCAATAGAGCTCCATATTCATCAAATTAACATTACTACTGAGAAATTAGTTTTCATTTACTCCTTCGACCCACTTAACGTGGGTCTCATTGTAACGTTTATCTGTCGGTTTAGTTGCGTTTGTCTTTAGTTAATGATTTTTCATATTTTTGCATCTTTTTCTCTTTCTAAAACAGCTTCTTGAAATGTTTTCTTTGTAATCAATTGATTTTTCTTTCTTGCTACGCTTTAAATCTTGGATAGATATGAACAGACCGAAATGGATGCCTAGATGCATACATACATAGACAGATAATGAACATAGATAGATAGATAGATAGATAGATAGATAGATAGATAGATAGATAGATAGATAGATAGATAGATAGATATGAAAGACTGAAATAGATAAATAATGCTCAAACATAAATAGATATGAACAGGCTGAGATAGATAGATAGATAGATAGATAGATAGATAGATAGATAGATAGATAGATAGATATGAACACACTGAGATAGATATGAACAAACTTAGAGATATTTATGAACAGGCTGAGATATGTAGATAGATATATAGATGAATAAACTGAGATAGATAGATAGATAGATAGATAGATAGATAGATAGATAGATAGATAGATAGATAAATAGATAATGAACATATTGTGATAGATAGATAGATAGATATATAATGAACATATTGTGATAGATAGATAGATAGATAGATAGATAGATAGATATGAACACACTGAGATAGATATGAACAAACTTAGAGATATTTATGAACAGGCTCAGATATGTAGATAGATATATAGATGAACAAACTGAGATAGATAGATAGATAGATAGATAGATAGATAATGAACATATTGTGATAGATAGATAGATAGATAGATAGATAATGAACATATTGTGATAGATAGATAGATAGATAATGAACATATTGTGATAGATAGATAGATAGATAGATAGATAGATAGATAGATAGATAGATAGATAGAAATATGAATACATATTGATTTATGAGCAACCCTCTCATTGCATAATAAAGTCTTACACCACAGAATAATAATAATAAATTCTTATAAAAAACAGATGAAAGATATTTACACGGTGTATTTATCATAGAGATATATAGACATAATGTCCTGAAAAGTTTACTAGCATCTGTTGCTTAATACCAGTTTTGTTGTAAAAACATTGACTTGCATAATGAAATTGCATAATAAATTCTGACTATTCTATGTGGTGGAAAGAGAGAGAGAGAGAGAAAGAGAGAGAGAGAAAGAGAGAGAGAGTATGTATCAGTGATTTCTCATGATAGAAATTTAAATTAGTGATGGATTTTGATTTCGATACTTCAATAGCTACAAATATCGAGAGAAAGAAATCGATAGATCGATTGAGAAAATGATCGGTCCGTTTACGTTTGACCATCGAATACTTTCGCCTCCTTTTCTTCAGGTTCCCCCCCCACTTCTGTGTACGTGTGTAGGGAGAGTGGATTTCTCTGCACGTGGGCATCATCCCTCTTTCGGTGTACGCAGCGTTCTGCCTGTACGCGCATATGCTCGCATCCGCGTGTGCTTATTGTATCGAACGTATCGAATTTCGTTCTTTCATTCCGGGTGTGCGTCGTTTACGGATGGATGTGTCAGTAACTTCCATCTCTCAGTCTCTCTCTCTCTCTCTATTCCCCCCTCACCCTCTCTTTCTTGATATATAGATATATTTACGTGTCTGTGTGTGGAAATGATAGAGCGCCGATCTTTTGGTTTAATAATATACGCTTCCATAAGTGTAGCCTGTACGTAACTTGAGCCCGTGTCTGCCTCCCTGTGCGTGTGAATTTGAGCTTGCGTTCGTGATCATGTGTGAATGTGTGCACAGAGGCCCGTAGACTTTGCGCTTTGATGCTGACCGAACTTTGTCATGTTCCAACAGGCAGCTGATCAAAGAGAGATGATGGCTGACTAGATTAAAGCCTGCTTCGCCATTGCAGACGACATTAATAGTATTAAAAGCCTATCAATAAAGCATAAAAGAGACAAGGCGGGAGTCGGCCATATTATCTCGGTAACTGTTTGCAGACAACAGACAACCGCTATTGGGGGGTAGGAGAAAAGCCACGGGTGGCAGAAATATGAGACAAAAGAAATGAAAGACAAGCAAGAAAAAGAGAAAGACATGCATATATATATATATATATATATATATATATATATATATATATATATATATATATATATATATATCTTTTTCGAGTGAGAGAATAAGAAAGGAAAAAGAGAAAAGCAGAGGTAGAAATGGAAATGAGGGAAGGAAGAGGTAAACAGCGTGAAAGAAAATTTAAAAAAAAACGAGGGAGAAAATTACGCGAGATGGAAAAAAAAAATGTAAAAAATAAAAAGAGTAAAGTTAGGCGGAAAGAGTGAAATGAAGAGAGTGGGATACAGAAAGAGAGAGAGGGGGAAAGAGATGTAAAAATATAAGGAAAGATAGAGAGGAAAAGAGGGAATGATGTAAAAAGATACAAACATTAAGTGACGTAGAGAGTCACATTAAGAGAGATACAGTATAAAAGAAAGAAGGGAGAGAAAGAGAAAAAAATAAGGAGAGAAAGATTATGTGAGCGACGTAATGATATGGTGCCATAAGGGGGGTGTAAAGAAAGAAGAATTAGGAGAAAACAAAGAAATACAAGAAGAGGGGGGGGGAGAAGGGAGTGGAAAGGCAGATAGAAAAGCTGAAAGGGAGATGTAATGAAATAAATATATGAGGAGAGAAAATTGGAATAATTGGATATAAACATACAATAATTGAGATGGATGAATAAAATGAGTTAGGGGTGAAGAAAGAAAGAAAGAAAGAAAGGAAAGACATATAGATATGAAGATCGTGTCAAACAGTGAAAGAAAAGCAGATCATGAAAAGAATGGGAAAGGGAGAAAGACTTGAAGGGGATGTGAAAGAGAGAAAAGGAATAGACAGATATAAAGTGGACGAGAAAGAGAGATAAGCATATAGATATGAAGAGGCTAAGCAAATAGATTTGAAGAGAATGGGAAAGAGAGAAAAAGAAGATAGATATAAAGAGGACGGGAAAAAGACAAAGAGAAGAAGATAAATATGAAAAGGATAGAAAAGAGAGAAAGAGGAGACGATAGATATAAAGAGGGTGGGAAAGAGAAAGAGAAGCAGATAGATATGAAGAGGATGGGAAACAAAGAAATACATATGAAGAGGGTAGGAAAGAGAGAAAGAGAAGAAGACGAATATCAAAAGGGCGGGAAAGAGAGAAAGATAGATATGAAGAGGATGGGAAAGAAAGAGAAGATAGTTATAAAGAAGATGGGAAAGAGAGATAGATAAAAGTAAAAATTAAAAAATATTTTAAATGAAAAAGTAAAAATTAGAAATTAAGTAAACACGTCATGTATCAAGGGGGATAACTCTCTTATTTGCATATTTAAAGTACAGTCTAATGGATTAAACTTAGTAAATTAAAATTTTTATTTTAAATCAATTTTTTTTTAATTCTTCGTCTTTCGATTTTAAGAATTTGAATGATATAAATTATAATTAATTATAATATTTTAGGTAACAGTAATAAAATAAACAAGTCTTAACGCACAATTTTAAATCATCACCACAAGAACACGAATTTTATAACGCTATAACTGCAAGAATGTATTCAACACCTGAAGATTGCAGGTTTGCATGAAACTCTGAGTCGAGCTATCAACGTTGGATATTTTATATATATATATATATATATATATATATATATATATATATATATATATTAGGTTGGTGCAAAAATAATGTCGTTTTCTCACATATGTTACTATGTGAGAAAACGACATTATTTTTGCACCAACATATATATATATATATATATATATATATATATATATATATATATATATATATATATATATATATATATATATATTAGGAAAATCAATGTTAAAGTGAACAGATTTTTCATGTGACGCGTTTCGTTCTCTTCATCGCGCTAAAGTGATGCTTACATCGATGTAATTAGACATGCGCAGCTAAGAGAGCAGACGCTGAAATTTTTAATTTTTAAATTTTTCTCTATGTTTTTATCACTTCTGTTATTAAGTAGCCAACATTGGGATAATAGAAGATCTACCAAGAAATTTAAAATGTTGGAAGGATTTGGACGCAAATTTATTGTGGCTGATCCTTGCGATTAAAGCACTTTCAATAAACTTTTCTCTTAGTAAATTGCATTCTGTTTTAATTATAATAGCATATTTTTAAATGGCAATTATGATTCCTTATGTATTCATATAAACTTTTATTTAAATACCTTGCGACAATTATTACAGTTGATAGAATAAATTTCCCCTTCAAGCTTTAGATTATTATTATTATTTTGTTTTGTATTAAGTTTTTTTTATTAAGAAAATATTTTTGCCAACTTTGTCCTGGTATATAAAATGTTATATAACTTTTTCCCATGTATATATATATATATATATATATATATATATATATATATATATATATATATATATATAATAATGGACTCTCCCGTCGGTTGCGACGTATGAGTATCTGCCAGGTTATAGATTCAGTTATGAAAGATTATGCGCTAATCTTAAGTGGCATTTAAGACCCACTAGTGATTTACAAAGGAGGCCACATATGGAGCAGGTGTGAGAATTGTGAGATGAGATCATTGTTAGATTGGCTGATCTTTTAGACACACACACATATATATATATATATATATATATATATATATATATATATATATATATATATATATATATATATATATGTAAAACAAAAACCGTTGATGGAACCAAAACCTAACAGTCTTATCCAGATACTGTCTCGAATGAAACAGGCAATACTGTAAAAAGAAAGAGTAAAAAGGCCTAAAGTCAAACCCCAGTAAACTACTTAAAGCCCAGATTGCCTAGACCAGATAAAAATCGCTTAACAACGATAAATCTTATGAAAGAATGGCTCTAGTCGTGACTCGAGTTTCACACAAGCGCAATCTTCACACGACTTGAATGTTCAAGTCATCTGAAGGTCGCGTTACGACTAGAGGCTTTCTCATATATATATATATATATATATATATATATATATATATATGTGTGTGTGTGTGTGTGTGTGTGTGTGTGTGTGTGTGTGCGTGTTCATGTATGTTTGTGTGTGTGCATGTGTGTGTGCGTGCGTATGTGTGTGTGCGTGCATGTGTACATTATGGAGCAAAATGTATAAGGTACCGAGGCAAAAATTGATTTATCTAAGTTTTAAAAATTCAACAATGGACTTTCAGGAATAGTATCTGTGGTCATTCAGCAATGTAAAGCAAGTTGTCGCATTGACATAGATCTACTACGGGATGCGATATACATCGTGTTCAAATCTATTCATACAAACATATCCTAAAAAACTTGTTGGCATGAACAATCCATTGAGCTTGATATGCCGTAAAAATGAACCAAATCAGTCTATATTAGCAAAGTATTTGGCCCTTCCAAAATTACCTTAGTCCAGATTCTGAGCCCAATTTATTAAGAATCAATGTCATGTGGGTGGATAGTTCGTTAAATAAACAGTTTCCAGTTTTGTGGCCACAAAAATCTCCTGAGCCGACCAAGCATAGAAATAACTATAATATGGGAACCAGTAATAAGGAGTGCCAGAGAAAAGCAATGATAACAAAGTTGCAATATGAGCTCTGGTAAAAACATGCAATGATAACAGCAAAATTGCAATATGAGCACTGGTAAAAATGGTTGCTGAAGACATTAGGTTTATAATACCTCGAAATTAATACCCAGATAGCCTCAAGGACACATGGCATATTGGATAAAGGCGTTGGTTAGATCCAGTGACAGGACCCAAAGAGTGTGAGTTCAATACCCGGTTAAGGCAGTGGAGAACTTTTAGTGGGAAATTGACACCCATCAAACCTGGGATAAACTAGAACAGTCTAACCCAGTGAGCGAAATAAAGGGTTCAGTTCAACATTCCAACCACCTGAAGAAGGATGCCGCAGCGTACAACGGCCGGAAGGTTGTGATAAATATGGCGACAATAGTCCGAATAATGTAAATAATGTCCTTCATTAAAATTCTTAATTCTCCCAATACTTCAAGTCACGAAACATTTCATGAATTATTAGGACTCAATCAGGACGACTTTCTTCTTCCAAGAGATGGGTTCATTCCTTTTCCAAGGAAAAGCGAGCGCAATAGACGTTAGTTAGGTATCGATATCCGTTACACTAGCCGAACATGCCGGCGTTTCTAATATCAATGAAATGAAGAGGGTGATTGTATTACGTCCTGCCTATTCTCAGCACCTCACTGATATGGATTATTTTTTTTTCTGAGGAATTTCGATTATTTCTTTGTAGACTAAATTTGTTCCAATCACAATCATCTTGAGGAAGGCGTTAATGAAGTTATCACTTCTTTGGATAACAAATTGCGTAAAGGCAGTAATAATCTACTGCCAAGATGTATGGAGGCCGAGAAGGTGGCAAGATATTTTGATTGAATAAATATGTTTCTATGGATTTTCTTCAATATCTTTCATGCAGATAAATCAGCAATTTCCTGTCGAATAATTTGCTATAAAAAATCTTAATCATATTAGTTGTAGACAAAAGTTTCCAGCTCCCTATATCTTATTTTTAATATTAATAAAAAAAGTTCTCTAATGTTTTCAAAAAGAGTCCGCCGGCGAATTTTGTATTTATCTATTAAAAAGAAACGAACATCTAAAATAAATGCAAGTCACGAAATGATTGATGTCCATCAAAATGTTCGCTGACTTCATTTGTTTCTTGTTTAAAAAAATATTTCCGATACCAAATTAGACTTTGTCTTTTTTTAATTGAGCGAAATTCTTGATTAAAAAATATATTAGTCGTCTAAAGCTAGATTCAAGAAAAGAGGGAATTTTAATGGACTATTTTTTTCTGCGGAATTTCCTCACTTGATTCAAAAACAAAATCAGCGATTTAATGTTGAATAAATATGTTTTACGTGATTTTTTTTTTTTTTTTTTTAATTTTTTTAAGAAGATTTTTTTCCTGGCTGCTTTTGCGATTGTGGCGGCATCTACCGTCTGTGTTGCTCTTTTCACTGTGTTTATTAACACCGAGGAAAGTTTAATAAGTGCAAAGTCCGAGGGCGGTGGAAACTGTGCGGAAACAATGGAGCTAAGATGGAAGAGAAAATGAAAGAGAAGAAAAAAAAAGGGGGGGAAATAGAAGAAATTAAAGAAGAATCAGAATAAAAATAAATAAATAATAGCAGAAGATTAGGGAAGAAAAGAGTCGGAGTGACGACAAAGAGATAAGGGGAAAAGAGGAAGAGGAAAAGGAGAGACAAGAAGTGAAAGAAAGAAAGACAGAAAGATAGACAGAAAGAAAGAAAGAAAGAAAGAAAGACGGAAAGAAAGACAGAAAGAAAAACAGAAAGAAAGAAAGAAAGAAAGACAGACAGAAAGAAAGAAAGAAAGAAAGAAAGAAAGAAAGACAGAAAGAAAGAAAGACAGACAGAAAGAAAGACAAAGAAAGAAAGAAAGAAAGAAAGAAAGAAAGAAAGACAGAAAAAAAGAAAGAAAGAAAGAAAGACAGAAAGAAATGCGGAAGGAAATTGGAGAATAAGTGAAGAAATGAATGAATATAAAGGAAAAACAAAGACGAGAAAAGAAAGACAATGAGCAGGAAAAAGAAGATTGGGGAAACAAGAAAAAAAAAAAAAACGAATAAGGAAAACGGGGAGCAGGCTAGAAAATAAAATGAATGCAAAAAGTAGAAAAAATTAAGAAAACCAGAAATGGAAGAGCAATCAAAAAGTCGAGTAATGATTAAAAGAAACGAATTCAATGTAGAAACGAAGAAAAAGAAGCAAGACTAACTCGAGGAAGCGAATAAAGGGATAGAGAAATAGAAGAGGGTTAGTAGAATGGAAAGAAAAGGAAAAAGAAATATGAGTAACATCAGAACAACGGTACCGGGGATGAAAACTTTTCACGACAACCTAGAACTTTCCCTTGATTGTTCATGCCTTCAGGGGTGTAGGCGGACTCACCACGCTTGGGCAATTGCTAGTTGTTGAGGCTTTTTTAAATTCAGAGTTGTCCTTCTCCTAGACCGGTTGCCATCCAAGGATATAGGATTCAGTCTGTCCTGCTATTTACCTATAGCTGGGGATAGAAGACACGGATTTATACCTTTCCTCAAGGGTATTAGCATGTGAGCGGATGCAACGAACTCAATTAGAATTCGAACCCGGCTCCCCGATTCCTCAATCCAAGCTGCTATGCATTCCAGCGCCGTACCTCGGGAAAAAAATGACAGAAGGCTGCCAGAAGAAAGAGAGAAAGAAAGAAGAAAAGAAGGAGAAAGAAAGAAGAAAAGAAGGAGAAAGAAAGAAAGTAAGAAAAATAAATGAACGAAGAACTGGAAAAACAAGCGACGTGAAAATAAGTAAATAAATAAATATTACTATTAATAAAGAACAAGAAAGGAAGGAAGGAAGGAAGGAAGGAGGGAGGGAGGGAGTGAGGGAAGAAGAAAGAAAGAACAAGGAAGGAAGGAAGGAAGGAAGAAAGGGAGGAAGAAAGGAAGGAAGGAAGGAGGGAGGGAAGAAGAAAGAAAGAACAAGTAAGGAAGGAAGGAAGGAAGGAAGGAAGGAAAGAAAGAGGAGGAAAGGGAGGTAGAAAGAAAGACGGGAAAGAAGGAATGATGGAAGGAAGGAAGGAAGGAAGGAAGGAAGAAAGAACAAGGAAGGAAGGGCGAACGGATGGAAGGATGCAAGGAAGGAAAGAAGGAAAGAAGGAAGGAAGGAAAAAAGGAAGGAAAGAAGAAAGAAAGGACAGAGAATGTAGAAGTGAAGGAAGGGGGTAGTGAAGGAAGGAAGAAGTGAGGGAAAGAAGGAGGGAAAAAAGGTGGAAAGGAAGCGATGAAAGAAGATAGGAAGGAGAAAGAGAAGGAAGGAAGGAAGGAAGGAAGGAGGGAGGAGGGAGGGAAGAAGAAAGAAAGAACAAGGAAGGAAGGAAGGAAGAAAGGAAGGAAGGAAAGAGGAGGAAAGGGAGGTAGAAAGAAAGACGGGAAAGAAGGAATGATGGAAGGAAGGAAGAAAGAACAAGGAAGGAAGGACGAACGGATGGAAGGATGCAAGGAAGGAAAGAAGGAAGGAAGGAAAAAAGGAAGGAAAGAAGAAAGAAAGGACAGAGAATGTAGAAGTGAAGGAAGGGGGTAGTGAAGGAAGGAAGAAGTGAGCGAAAGAAGGAGGGAAAAAAGGTGGAAAGGAAGCGATGAAAGAAGATAGGAAGGAGAAAGAGAAGGAAGGAAGGAAGGAAGGAAGGAGGGAGGGAGGGAGGGAGGGAAGAAGAAAGAAAGAACAAGGAAGGAAGGAAGGAAGGAAGAAAGGAAGGAAGGAAAGAGGAGTAAAGGGAGGTAGAAAGAAAGACGGGAAAGAAGGAATGATGGAAGGAAGGAAGAAAGAACAAGGAAGGAAGGACGAACGGATGGAAGGATGCAAGGAAGGAAAGAAGGAAGGAAGGAAAAAAGGAAGGAAAGAAGAAAGAAAGGACAGAGAATGTAGAAGTGAAGGAAGGGGGTAGTGAAGGAAGGAAGAAGTGAGCGAAAGAAGGAGGGAAAAAAGGTGGAAAGGAAGCGATGAAAGAAGATAGGAAGGAGAAAGAGAAGGAAGGAAGGAAGGAAGGAAGGAAGGAAGGAGGGAGGGAGGGAGGGAAGAAGAAAGAAAGAACAAGGAAGGAAGGAAGGAAGGAAGAAAGGAAGGAAGGAAAGAGGAGGAAAGGGAGGTAGAAAGAAAGACGGGAAAGAAGGAATGATGGAAGGAAGGAAGAAAGAACAAGGAAGGAAGGACGAACGGATGGAAGGATGCAAGGAAGGAAAGAAGGAAGGAATGAAAAAAGGAAGGAAAGAAGAAAGAAAGGACAGAGAATGTAGAAGTGAAGGAAGGGGGTAGTGAAGGAAGGAAGAAGTGAGCGAAAGAAGGAGGGAAAAAAGGTGGAAAGGAAGCGATGAAAGAAGATAGGAAGGAGAAAGAGAAGGAAGGAAGGAAGGGAGGAAGGAAGGAATAAGTATAAAATTAAGTAAACGAAGAAGTTGACAAAAAAGAAGAAAACGAAAGAATGTAAACCAGATAACCTTTCATATTTTGCCTACATAACCCCAAAATATCATACAATTTATATGATGTTCTAGTTAACTAAGTAGATATGCAAAAAATACTGATTATTGTAATGATTACAGACTATTTTTAATTTTAAAACGTTTTAAAATAATTTTAAATATTTTCTTTGAAGTTTTAATTTTGGATTTAAATATAAGAATATAGCATAATTTACTCGTAAGAAGTAAACTTGAATTGTTTACTGTTATTAATGTCAATTTTTGTCGTCTAAAATTAACTTTGTTTGTACCAAAACTGAGGCCTGCTAAGAGATAAATTTAAACTCTGCAATTATAATATGCTCAAAATAAAGCGACTGTTTTGTTTTTCTGCTTAAAAATACAAAGGACATTTTTATATATATAGATCCGTATGCGCTTGCATAAAATTGCGCATATGTAGGTACCTCTATTCGCTTAGTCTGGCTAAAGTTCACAACTGACAATCGAAGTCAGTACAAAATTATATGTATATACATCTTTGATCTGACTTCGATGTAGGCCTCCGTGTTGAGTCTCAAGCCTTCGCTAACAAATTCTGGCGTTATTTTATTATCAGAACTATCAGAGTAAGTTTTTCCAGACCGTTCACTATTAGACTCAACCAACTCTTTCCGAATCCTCTGCACTGTCTTCATATTGACACCGAAACACTCTCTCTGAAATGTTCGTATTGGAGCTTTCAGCGCGAATGCCAAGCAGTACAGCATGCCGTTTCCAAATTTCTGGCGGAGTGAATTACATCATGGTGTAATTTTTCTTAAAGACTATGCCCAAGTGACCTTACTATGCTGTAGCCAGGCACTGAGTTCACAACTCTTTGGGTCAAGTCACCTTTGGATCACGATATATATATATATATATATATATATATATATATATATATATATATATATATATATGATAAAATATAGTTTTACGGTATGCTATATTTATGGGTTAAAGTTCTCAATATGAGGGATAGAGCGTTTTTGAAAATAAAAAATGGACATTGAACATCTGTCGCCTCTGGGTATCTCATACATACATACATGCATACATATATATATATATATATATATATATATATATATATATATGTGTGTGTGTGTGTGTATATATATATATATATATATATATATATATATATATATATATATATATATATATATGTTTAACACAAACGATGAATTAGATTATCACATATGTATAGCCAATCCCTCACTCGTTAATGACGCTTGTAAGCCCTCTGTGTGAGCAAAATAGACCATCGATTTTCTAAATAAAAACCGGTGAATTTTAATTCTGTGTCCTGTGTTGCAGTTGCCTAGGGAAATGGCCAAGGTTTGATGAGTTACTATCTGGAAAAGAAAGAAAAAATTGATTAGAAATATTATTATGAATTTTTCTATTGCTCCCCGACTTTGGGAACACCCTAAATTCATTCGTGTTTGGTTCAGATGTTACCAACTTTCAAGCTGTATAAATATGTGAAAATAAACCTGTTGCAATGTATAGGACATTTTGAAAACACATCTACACACACACATATATATGCATACATATACTTGCAAAGGTACCTGGCGTTGCCCGTGTGTACATGGCTGCAATTCTATAACTACACTCCCCTGTACGCCCGTACCCCACTGTCAAGAAATTTCTTCCTGCGTCCTCGTTTGCATGCATCATCCGTTTTTATCATCTTTTTTACGGTATGTCCGTCGCAAGTGTTTGATTGCTCTTAAAGGAATTCCATCGATAATACATCTTGTGTGGTCGTTGTCCGGTGTTAAATTGTTTCAATGTTTTAGATATTCAGTAAATTTTCTGTGGCCGTAATAACTTTCAAATAACATGGCATTGTTCACAAATCTAATAATCAAACAAAAACAGGGATGAAACGTCAGACCTTGTTTCAACTGCAAGTGCAAATGCATGAATGCCCCACTTCTTCTTCTTATGTTTACTGTAAAGCTGGGGTTAATAAGAGTTTTTTCAGGAATTTTCCCCTGTTAACGTTTCAATAATCCTTCTCAAACAATCTTCGCATCAAATGTTGTTCGAATGCTCATTTAGAATTGAATCATATGAAGAAACTATTGGCTAAATGGCAAAAGCCGATTTTGGACCTAGTTTGTCGCAGATTTTGCCTACTTAATTGAAATAATCTCAATCAAACATTCACGCAAGACAAATTGTGTGTCATATGTAATTTATATGACAAATTTGGAAAGCATCGGATGAAAAGACAGGGATTTATGATCGAAAAACGGTCTTTTTGAACAGTTTTTCTTTATACGCCGGGAAGCGAGCAGGACTAAAACCACAATATCTTATTTCGTACATGATGGCAATTTTTTTTTTTTTTTTTTTTTTTTTTGACGTTTTTGAAGAAAATCGGATAAAAAATGAGGAAGTTATTCAAGTTTTTGTTTTAAGTAATACTCGATTTTTTGATTTGTTTTAGTCGCGGGAAAACTATCAAGCATTCTACATAAAATTCGTAACATGAGCTTTGTTTTGCATTAAGTGCAAAGAACATCAGCTCCTCAAGTAAACTTTGCATGTAACTTTGTTTTAAAAGTTGCTCTTGACCTACATTGGTAAATTTTCAGCGTGTGTACAATTTCATTGAAATCGATCGAGAAATGTGGACGTGACACACACAGAGACAGACAGACGCACATATATACACATACACACACAGACATCTTCTATTTTATAGATGTATAGAGTGTTCCTGGGATATTTTTACAAAATTTGGGGCGGGTTCCTCACGTCAAAACAAGGACAAAAGTCCATATAACCATGTCTGCAAATCCTTCGTTTTTGTGTTATGAAGTTTAAAGAAAGTATACGGTAGATGGCGCTGTATTGTCATGTAGACTAGATTACATTTGTCATTCGTGTAAATTTGTAGCTATTCTATCTTCAACGTTTAATGTGTGTAGTAGTGAGTTAGCTGAGAAGGGAAGGATATTCAAGTCAGATATGATTTTTACATGCGGCCGCGCGTAATTTTACACGTCAGGCTGCACGTCTGTTTCAGATTGCGTTTCCAGAACGAAGGCAATTGAGCTATCCAACATTTGCTGCTATTTATCGCCACGTTGCTGAGACAGGATCCGTGGCACCACAAACTATGGATCGAGAAAGACCGAGATCCGCTCCTACGCCTGACTAAGAAGAACACATTCTATAGGTTGTCGGGGACGATCGAGGTATTAGCATACGTCAAGTGGTCCTAGCATGTCGTACATCCCATAATACCACATAGAAGGTAATTCAAGAGTATCTCCTGTATTCGTATCATTTGTATTGTATTCAGGATCTTTCGCCTTCTGATCACTCACTTCGGGAAAACTTTTACCGGTGGTTTATTGCATAAACTACCGATCCGTTGTTTGTCTCTTCAGTCCTGTTTACGAATGAGACAACATTTGGAAGAGATGAGATAACAAATTTACACAAACAACATGTGTGGGTAGATCGAAATCCCCACGGTGCAAATACAGTCTAGACACCAGCATCAGGTTACGATTAATGTGTAGGCTGGAATTGTAGGTGACTAGTAGTGTTATATATTCTCGCAGCACGTCTTAGAGTAGATTTTGAACACACTTCCAAACTCGCTAGAGGATATAGCCCAGCCAATACGAAGATGCATGATGAGACTCCAGCATATTTTTAGTTACATTCTTCGCGATGCTCTGGCTGACATTTGCCATGAAAGATGGATACGTAGGCGAGGATCGGTTCCATGGCTTGCATGTTCCCCACAACATCAATCCTTTAGATGTTGATCTGTGTGGCCAGCTAAAACAATTGGTTTATGCAGCAGACATGACCTTAAAGAGACGATACGTCAATGTGTCACGGAAGTCTGCGAAACCATTCGACATCGTGTGGGAAGTATTTGAAAGGATCCACCAGTCAATGATCCGACTGGTATATGCGTGTATAGAAACAAGCGAAAGACATTTTGAAAATTTGTTATGAGTTACTGTGTTGACGTACAACAATGGCCTTTGAGACCTATGTTTATATAGACATTTTATCCTGTTGTGGTGTCAGGAACCCGCCCCAAAGTTTGTAAAATTATTTTTGCATTGACATTTAACAGCTTCTATCGTAAACTTTAAACTTAATAACTCAAAAAGGAAGGATTTACGAACATATGTTTATGTAGACATTTATCATTGTTTTGAGGCGAGGAACCCGCCCCCCAAAGCCTTTTTGATACACTCTGTATGTACTAGGATTTCGTCGTTTTCAACATATGAGAGTACAATCTCGATTACCGAGCAGCCAGACTACTCACACATATGAAAATAATAACTATATACAGATAGGGAGAGAAAGAGTGGACCAGAGAGAGTATAAAGGGGAGCAAGCAACATTTCGTGTGTGGGAATGTCTGTGGAAAATATAATCTCTCTCTCACTCTCTTCACATATATATATATATATATATATATATATATATGTGTGTGTGTGTGCGTGTGTGTGTGTGTAGGTTCGTACGTACGTAGGGTAGTATATATAGGTAGTATTTTCCATCCTATAACCCAAAAACTCGAGGGTGAGAGTATATATATATATATATATATATATATATATATATATATATATATATATATACTCTCACGATCGATTTTAAATATATATATATATATATATATATATATATATATATATATATATATATATATATAAAATCGATCGTGAGAGTCTCTCTCTCTCTCTATATATATATATATATATATATAAACCTCTACAAGTATAGGCTCAACCGGTAACTATCTTAGGTATACTCATAGTATGCATTTCTTCCACATCCTCCATGACCTTACAACAATCTCATTCAGCAACCAACCCTCTACTTTGAGTAGATCTTGACCCTTGAATTGGGTGACCTAGAGTTAAAAAAAAAACAATCTTATGCAAGAGTCCTCTGCACTTTACACTATATTAATTATAATATATATAACTTGGTATTTTTTTAGTATGAATATAACTTGTTTTTAGATACAACTTATTTTAAATATAATTTTTTTTATTTTAATTTATTTCATTATACTTTTTATTTTTAAATATATTCTATTTTTAAACATAACTTAATTATTTAATATTAAATATAACTTTTTTTAAAATAAAGTTTTATTTTTACAGATAAATTATTTAAATGTGACTTATTTTTAAATCTAACTTTTCTTTGGAATATGACTGTACTTTTAAGTATAACTTTGCATTTTTAAATATACCTTTATATATTTTAAAGTTTTTTAAAACCCTTTTTATTCCTCTCTGAGTTTCAAATTAACATTTCATTCTCCGTATAACCCGAATTTAATGTCATAAGGTGTCATATACGGGTTTAATTTTATAAAACCTCACCCCCTTAAGACAAATACCTTCCACCTTCCCCTGACCACTGACTCGTGCCTTTCGTCTGACTGAAACATTGAAATGGATAAATTCTGTATTAGGTTTTCGACATATAATGAAATAGGAAACGTATATGAATGAAACATGTTTTACTTTTATTAAAGCTTCATCAGACAATGAGATATAAAGAAAAAGCAGAAAGAAATTCTTGTATTTCTTATTTTGTTTGATTTTTCTTGGTTAATCAGGTCTTGCCCGATCGGCGGGACATTTCGTAGTCGTGTTGGTCAAATCTTGTAACCCGTTCCCACAGACGAAATGTTGCTGACTGGTCTTATCATCAGCATCCCAACTCTAGAGTTTCGTAGAGGAGCCTCCAACAATCATATATATAGTATTTTCAACCCTGCAACCCATTCCGACAGACGAAACATTGCTAGCTTCTCTCTTCTCTCTCTCTCTCTTCATATATATATATATATATATATATATATATATATATATATATATATATATATATATACAGTGTAACCCTGATATAAGAGACCCAGATATAAGATAAACCCGGATATAAGAGAGATTTTATCTGGTCCCGACAACTCTCTTATATCCGGGTTACACTGTATATATATATATATATATATATATATATATACAACAATCTTAACCTCTACAAGTATAGACTCAACCGGTACCTATCTTAGGTATGTTCATAGCATGCGCTTCTTCTTCCTCCTCTCATTCAGCAACCCTCTACTTTGAGTGGCTCTTTTGCCGTCTATTGGGTGAGCTATAGTAATAAAAAAAAAAAAGAGTCCTCGTTTTGAGCAAATTATTGAACAAAATGCTTTACGGTCAACTTCTCTTTGGCAGCTCAGTATCACCAGACTGTTCTTTTGGGGATTACAAACATGTACACATGCAACCATACTCAGTAAAATTAATCCTAGAGCTAAAGCAGATAGATTACCGGTAATCTCTTGATTATGCTGTTTCTTTTTAACATTGATTCATTTGTTTTTTGTTGTTTTGTTTTTTTAATTTTTTACCGTTTTGTGGGTTGTTTAAAGCCGAAACGTATTTTTGGATTTTAAGAATATTTTTGGCGGGTGAATATTGTATGAAGATTTTTCTTGGAGATAATAATGATTTTCAGATATAAGTCCTACTATTTTACCCCTAGCTGGGGAGGACAAGTGTTGGAGTCATACTTTTCCCAAAGCTGTTTGCACGTGAATTTAACGAATACAAACGCAATCCGAACTCTACTGTCAACTATTTGCCGTTATTTGCCGTTATGCCTTACGCCATCCTCTCATACTCAAGCTTTTAGCAACTAGTATTCCGAAGCGATCACACATCGAGGTACTGACCAGGCTTGAGGTTACTTAACTTCGGGGATTGGACAAGAACCGATGATTCAACGTGATATGGCCGTAAATCGTTTTCAACAGTTAGCTCGAGACAATAATGACTGGGGTGGCGGTATCGTCAATAACAAAACAGCAGATTTGGGCGTATCTGGAATCCGAGGTGGAGAGGGTGCTTTGCATCTACTCAGGATCACCGTTTGGTGTGGTGTGACTTCACACAGAATAATCACTCCGTATTTCTTCGAGGACCAGAGAGGCAACGCAATAATTGGTGTCCAATAGCGCGAAACATTAGAGCAATTTGTCAGTCCAGCTTTTCAAGACACACCGGAAGTTTGATGATAACAAGATGGAGAGACAGCCTATAACGCAACAGACTATACGGCTCCCCAGGGACATGTTTGGAGAGCAATTAATTTCAAGAAGAACCGAATTCAATTGGCCAGCCAATTCGCTTGATTTAATCGCTCCCGACTTTTTCCTTTGGGGTTTCTTCAAGAACTGCGTTTACATTATTAAGTCTTGCAATATTTAACAGTTGAAGGAAAATATGCGAAATGAAACCTCGTACATTAGAACCGGACTGATGCATATTATGGAAAATGCCTTGTAAAAAAAGAACAACTCTTTGGAATCGGTAAATGGAATGCATTTCTAAGACATCATCTTCCATAATTCAACCAATAAATTTTCTAAATGACATATTTTCATATATAGAAATATTATTTCATTAATAAAATCTAAAAAATTTTTCAACGGGTGCGTGACTTTTCGGCCACCCACTATTAATCCTAGGAATATTAACCTTATTATTAATCTGATGCAAAGACAAAAAGAAAATCTGGAAATGCTCGTGAATGTTTTCATTTTTTAAATTTTCAAATGCTCTTAATTCTTAAGTTCAATTATATGCCATGCGTGATACACGCTTAGGCGATACATGACTGACGAGGCAGATTTTTTTTTCCCGCAGTAGGTTGATATTTCTTTCTGTGGTACACCATTTGCCATCCAAGGCTATAGAACCCGGTCTGTCCTGCTATTTACCCATAGCTGGGGTAGAAGAAGAGGATTCATACCTTTCCCGAGGGTATTAGCACGTAAGTGAATGTAAGTG
The DNA here is from genome assembly GCA_963932145.1 of Acanthosepion lycidas. Lineage (NCBI taxonomy): Eukaryota > Metazoa > Mollusca > Cephalopoda > Sepiida > Sepiidae > Acanthosepion > Acanthosepion lycidas. Next base: position 57,167,649 of record OZ010603.1, on the reverse strand, counting down.
GATTTGGCTGGAATTCGAACTCGGTTCTCAGATTCCTCAATCCGAGATTCCACCGTGCCTCCCATTCTTAAGTTACTGATCGGATAAGCTCCTGGCGAGTTCTACGACAATAAAATATACACAGAATTTTCCCTATCGCATCGTTAAATATTTGAGCTGAACAACTTTAACAAAATATTGCATTAACAATCATAATCATAATAATTGTGCTTGTCCCTCACTTTGTTCGCATGACCATTACGCCCTGCCAGTGCCTCATAAATAATGGACAATTCCGTTTTGATCACGTGGAAAGATAAGACATATCAGAGACGCTACTTTGTTTCAGTGAGAAAAGAAGAGAAATAGTACTTACCGTCTGTTTCAGTGAAATGGAAAAGTTGTCAAATCTTTTCATTTGTATCTTCTTACATCTTAAAATAACAACCAGGATTCAATTGCAATATTTTGTTAAAGATAATAACTGTAAGTATTGGAAATTTCTACGGATATTTTATTGTCATAGAACTCGCCATGATCGTATTCAATTATTAACTGAAAAATAAAGATTAACCAGAAATATAAATAGGAAAACCGTGAAATTTTCCCGGGTTAAAACTAGCAAATATGAATTTTTTTTTTCATCGATTATTAATTTTGACAACTATTTACTTTCATCTTAATGTTTTTAATTACTTTTATCACAGATTTATTCAGTCAAAAGAGACGTGAGTGGAAGCATATAGTTTATTTTCGATCCCGCACAGTCTACACATTGTTGTAGATTAAAATGTTAAGATGGAAGTAAATACTAGTCAAAAATTAATAATCATAAAACCAGCACATATCAGTTTTATTATGAAAAATATATTTCAGAATATTTAGACGTATAGCTTTAACAAGTAATAGCTTTGAATCACTTAAATTAACCTACATATGTATTTCTCGCTCCACAATATATATATATATATATATATATATATATATATATATATATATATATATATAAAGAATCATTTTTATAAAGAGTCCCACTTGTGCGATGGATTTCAGTGTGAACTGGTTTTCCGTTTTGGCCAGAGCACACTCATTATTCCATCTTAAGGTGTTGGAGATGCTGTACATCAGGTCCAAGCGACCTGCTCTTTGTAAACAAAGAGATTGTTTGCTTGGACTTGCTGTGCTGCGCCTCTAGCATCTTTGTTGGTATAACTTTTATAATTATATTTTTTTTTCTTTCCTTGTCCATTCATTCATGTCATCCATGATAGACTTTCTTTTTTTTCTCTCTCTCTTCATAATTAACCTAATTAGTTCCCAGTTAATAGTTCTGATGAGAGGGGACGAAACCCGTCGAATGGTGTGAGTGTTTTTATTTTAAATCTATCATGGCCTATAATATAAAATTTCTTGATTTTATGCCATAATACGTTTCTGTACTGTTTCAAACATTTAAATATATATAGTGGGTGTATCAAAAATCCTTTTACAAAATTTGGGGTGGGTTCCTGACACTAAAACAACGTAAAATATGTAAGCATATGCCCAAATGTCTATCGTTGTACATCAACACAGCAACTCATAATAAATGTTCAAAATGTGTTCTGCTTGCTTCTACACACGCATGCAACCGTCGGATCACTGACTGGTGGATCCTTTACATACTCCCACACGGTTTCGAATGCTCTCGAAGGTCGCACAGATAACTATCCAAAGGACGGAGATCGAGGTAAAGTGCAGTCGAAGGAACCGGTCCTGCTTTACCTATCCAACTTTCATGGTAGATGTCAACCAATGCATCGCGAACAATATGGTTAAAATGTGCCGGAGCTCCATCATGCATGAATCACATGCATCTTCGTAGTAGCAGGGGTACATCATCTAGCAGGTCTGGAAGTGTTTTCGAAATAAAGCCCCTAGAGACAATTCCTGGAAGATGTGGTGGGAAAACATATCGACCTATTAGACATTCATCTAAAATACCAGCTCACACATTAATCATCAACTGATGTTGTACCATGGGGATTTCGATCTGCCCATAAATGTTGGTTGTGTAGATATGTTGTTCCATCTCTTCTAAATGTTGCCTCATTCTTAAACAAGACTGAAAAGACAAACAACCATCAGTAAAAATTCTCAGGTGGGGAGTGAACAGAGGTCGAAATCACTGCACACGTTGCAACTGATAAGGATACAGGAGCTGCTCTTGACTTACCCTCCATTAGAATACGACGTGCTATGGCCAATTGACGTGTGCTGATACTCGGATTGCCTCTGCCAGCCTGTAGAATGCGTTCGTTGTTGTCAGGCGTAGGAGCGGATCACGGCCTTCCACAATCCATAGTTTGTAGTGCCACGGATCCTGTCTCAGTAACGCGAAGATAAACAGCAAGAAAGTTTGGATATCTGGGTTAGAAATATCCTGCCCTCGTTAAACGGGGCACTTCTCTGTTAACTCTCTACTACACACGTTAAATATTGAAGACAGACTAGCCACAGATGTACACGAATGACAGATGTAAACTAGTCTACATGACAACCCAGCGCCGTCTGCAGTAACCTCACTTTAAACTTAATAGCTCGAAAACAAAGAATTTGCGAACATATGTCTACATGGATTTTTGTCCTTGTTTTGGTGTGAGGAACCTGCCCCTAAAGTCTGTAAAAGTATTTTGATGCTCTCTCTCTCTCTCTCTCTCTCTCTCTCTCTATATATATATATATATATATATATATATATATATATATATAGATAGATAGATAGATAGATAGATAGATAGATAGATAGATAAACCTAATGAGCCAGACAAACCTACCCAGAAAAAAGCATTTTAAAAAACTTTAAATTATATAGAGTCATATTTAAAAATATAAAGTACATAATTAAAAGTACAAAGTCATATTCCAAAAACAAGTTATATTTAAAAATAAGATATATTTAAATAATTTACATTTAAAATTAAGTCATATTTAAGTACTTTATCTTTAAAAATAAATAAAATTATATTTAAAAAAATTAGCTGCTATATTACTTCAAATATCGATTGTATAATTAATTCTAATTTCTATATTCCCATCTTCACACTATATTAATTATAATGCGGATTATTTATTTTCCTTCCGTTTTTTTTTAGGAAATCATATAAATATTTTGAGTTTTTCTTTCCATTGTGCTAACACTGTAGACATCTCTTTGGAGTATACGGCCACAGCTTCACCATGCTAGATGTAGCTGCTGTGGTTTCCATTCCAAATGAGTTTTTACGGGCTGGATTTGCAAGCCCCATGCCCAACCAAAGCTATAAAGTCCAGACTACACTGCTATTATTCTGTACGAGATGGCCGAAAAGATGGATTTCTACTTTCCTAAGGGGGTATTCGTACGAAAGCGAACCTAACACCTCTGATGGAATTTGAATTCGACACGCTAATATCGTTTTCTCCGTCGATAATAAAACAAAATACTGTTTTAAAAACTAAACGAACTTTTTCCCGAATATGGGTATTCAGTAAAAATAACGCTTGAAGTGATAAAAATGTCTGCTTAATAAATAAATAAAAATCTATTACTTCTTTAGAAATTAGCTACTATATAATGTTTTAGCTTAGTAGTTCTCCCACCTCTCTCTCTCTCTGATAATAATGACTATATGTCCATACAGGAACATATACATACATACAGGAACATACATAAACGTTTATACACGCACACATTTACTTGTATGCATTCTTTGATACACATTCTTATGAGCGTTTGTATCCAAGTTTGAAGAGAAAAATTTAAATTTAAATTTGAAAAACTCATTTGTGATTGGCTGATTTTGTTTATTGGAATTTCAATCTCTATGCATTATTTAATACCTAAAGCTAAATATTTTGAACACATTTGTATACTTTCAAATACAGATAAAATGTATTGTTGGTATTTTTACTCTCAATAGGTGTTGTTGGTATGTTTATTATCAATAGATGTTGCTGGTGATTTTAATATGAATAGGTATTGTTAGTAATTTTACTATCAATAGTTGTTGGTAATTTTTATATAAAAATGTATTGCTGGTATTGTTACTATAAAAATGTATTTTTATACATTCATAGTGTTTGGTTTTGTTTGGGGGTTCACTATTTGTCCATAGCTGGGACCCTAACAGGTGCTACCACTCCGGGTCAGGGTAGAAAAATTAATTCATTCGGCCTTCTAGTTATAAAGCGAACACTGATAATAATTCATTGATGCTGCTACAAGAGGATAGAAAAACAATAAATAACTGAAAGACTTGTTTCTAAGAGCAGCACCATGTTAGGACAGTCATTAAGGATGTATAGTGGTTGGTTGTAAGAGTAGATATTAAAACATCCGAATCTGCCATCGTCTAGGCTAGTGTTTTCCAACGTGAGAATTAGCGCCCCATTGTAGGCCCTGTTATGGTAAAAGGGGTCACTAGGAGTTTTTATTTCATTTGGTGGGGCGGTGAACATACTCAAGAGGCGGTGAGAATTTGTCTATTTTTTTTTTAATTTTCAAAAATTATTCAGTATTGACCACGGAAAGGAAATTTCTGAAAAGTATCTAAAGCTGTGGGAAGTTATCAAACTATTCTTCAATACGTTCCCATCTTCCGATATGGCTGAATGTGGTTTCAACGCAATTACACAGCTTCTTACTAAACAAAGTGTAGTATTGTGTGCAAATATGATAAACAAATGTAAATAGAGAACAACTGGGGAACATAAGCGCATTGCTTAGCAAAGCCGTTTTGCTAAATGTAACGTGGATAACTGTGCTACGACTGTTACTACACAGAGACATTTACCAAACATAACACAAACAAAACGCCTGCAAATTACAAAACGAGGAAATTTATGATTACTTCTAAGCAGCATAGAGTAAGAGCCTTAGCCAGTAAGCACCAAATCACTCATCGTATTGAAAACATTGAGATAAGCTATCAAATGAACCTAGAGTAAGAGCCTTAGCCAGTAAGCACCAAATCACTCATCGTATTGAAAACATTGAGATAAGCTATCAAATGAACCTAGAGTAAGAGTCTTAGCCAGTAAGCACCAAGTCACTCATCGTATTGAAAACATTGAGATAAGCCATCAAATAATTTTTTTTAGCATTTCAATTATTGGCATAGGAAACAATATTAAAATTATTTTTTCATTAATACCTAAGTGTTATCTTGCTATGAAAGATGAATTTAGTATAATATTAGCAATTTAATTTGACATGGTGGCATTGACAAAAAAAGGGAGTGCTGGTTGAAAAAGTTTGGGAAACACTGGTCTAAATTGTTTTTCAACGCAGAGAAACGAAAGGAGGAGGAATTACTATAAATTGAATATCACACCTAATAAATGACAAGCTATATTCTGGATCACACAGCCAACTGAGCCGTAGATCTGCCAACAGAAACTTGACTAGATAGTTTTTAGAAGTCAAAGTTGAATCTATATAGGATTCATGCTTGGGTTATACTTGCTGAATTGAAATCACGGATCACTGATCAATAATCCCGAGTAACCACATTCATTCGAAGGATATTTCTTCTTCTATGTACCGTGTCGCTTCGGCCCGTTGGCAATTATGTCTCTCCTCAAATTCCTGTTATTTGTTGCTCTTAATAACTTTTTTTTTTTTGTTATTTTGCTACCTCTCCCAATCCCTGTCCTGGCAACCATTTACGTAAGTTTCTTAGTCAGGTTCTGCTCCGTTTTTCTCTGTCACTTTTGTCTTTGGCAATTCAACCATGGAAAGATTAACAATCGAACGACGTGTTAAAGTTTCAAGAGCGTATCTGGAAAAATTGTTCGTAAATTCAAACAAACTGGGTTGGTGGCAGATGTTAAAACACCACTGCATGCTTCTTTACGCCGTTCAGCTGAAAACATTGCTGTAGTGTTCGAGAGTGTGGCCCAAAAACACCTCTATTCGTCATCGCGCGCAGGAATTGAACCTGTCCACAACAAAGTTACATTGTTTCCAATTACACTGCCGGTTGGTCGATTATGCTGACCCCCAAAATCGTGAAGTGCGCGAAATGCATTTTTGATTGAATGTCCATTTTCGTAATAGACTTGGATAACTTTATAACAATCAGACACGTTGTTTGGTATATGTTAATATTTCCATGGTTGAAATTGCCAAAGACTTGTTAAATCTGAAAGAAAAAGAGAAAAAAAAATCATTAGATATATATATATATATAAACAAATATCTCTTTCGGCATTTAAGCATTAATTAAAAAATATTTAAACAAGAAATAAAAACGGAATACAACTATATTTTCAAAATCATAAAAAGACCCCAAGAATATTCCAGAAAATTAGTCTAAATATATGTCGTCGATAACACAGCGGAAATAACATTGTTAAATTATCTTTTGACACTCAGAGCCGAAGGATAAAAGAGAGAGAGAGAGAGAGAGAGAGAGAGAGAGAAGGAATAATGAGAGAGTAGAAGGAGAGAAGAAAATTATGAAAACAAGAACATCTTAGACATTTGTCTACATAGAGGCGCACACACACGCGCGCATACACATGCGAGCACACATACATATGCGAGCACGCATACATATGCGAACACACATACATACACACACAAAGAAAACATCAACCTAACATCAATACAAAAGCACACACATTATTTTTTTTTAAATTTAATATGAAAATATCGAAAATGAGAAAACTAAGAGACATTTGCTGACGCCTCCTGACGAGTGCATATATATATATATATATATATATATATATATATATATATATTTGGCAGCATGTTTTCATTGAGACATGATTTATTGAATAATTTACACAACTTTTGTCTACTCATTTTCATAAAATAGTGCTCGATATAGTTATGCTACCGGTGAAGAATATATATATATATATATATATATATATATATATATATATATATATATAAATACTTTTTATTTTGAAATCAACACCATCACTTCACAAGACAACAGTAGTGTTGAAACAAAATGGCTACTTTTGTAGCGATGTTATAACATGCTTATGTTTTAATTTTTAAATAAATATTATTAACTGTACTTTGTATTGAGCACTTTTAAAAAAATAATGGTTTTTGTTATTAGAATTTTATTTCATTTATACCAACCCTGTATTCATATATATGTGTGTGTGTGTATATATATATATATATATATATATATATATATATATATATATATATATATATATATATATAGATATATATAGATATATATAGATATATATATAGAGAGAGAGAGATACACGCAGGTACATTAATTTATTTTCATTTTTACCCTATCTTGGTCATCAAAAAGAAATTTCTTCAAAATTCGTAGAAAAAGCAGTCATTTTTTTCAACCAGTGATCGATTCTTTGTTTAATAGGGTGTTGTGTACTTCCGATGGCTATCGTCCATAAGACTAATAACTGAAAACATTATTTTTTTTTTTATATTTAACAAATAATTGTTAAAAATTACACAAAATACAAGAATAAAACGAGAAAATAGAAATAGTTTGAAAATTATGAAAGTAATTTTTCAAATATAATTTTTAATAACGAGCTAAATGGAAACTTATTTCGAGTTATTCTGCCTGAAGTGCATGTGTATATATAAAATAGGGCTTTCAGTTAAGATCAGGGACTTGATCACGAACTTCAAGTATTGAGCCAATTAAAATATCTTGGCACGATAACCAACGCCTTTATCCACTGTGCCATAGGACACATGTCACAGTGGATAAAGGCGTTGGTTAGATCCAGTGACAGGGCCCAAAAGAGTGTGAGTTCAATACCCGGTTAAGGCAGTGGAGAACTTGGAGAGGAGAATTAACAGGATATAACTGATAACAGACATCCATTAAACATGGCACGTTTAACTAGAACAGTCTACCCCAGTGAGCGAAATAAAGGGTTCAGTTCGACATTCCAACCACCTGAAGGAGGCCCGAGCGTACAACGGCCGAAACTTTGTAATAGATATGGCGACAAAGATGAGGACAATAGTCCGAATAATGTAAATAATGTACATAATACCTCATCTCAGAAATATTGACAGATAATAAACAGGCTCGTTGGAAGACCTCATCATCATCGCCAAGAAAGGAAAGTTGAAATGGTATGGCAACAATCTTGCACTGCCATCATAAAAGATCGGTTTCTCGGTTTGTTTTGTATTACGATATAACCGCAATGATTATCTCCTCAATGAGTATATCCTCATTGAGTTATTTAATGCCGACAAAATTTTTATTGCTGGTAATATTTTTTTTCCAAAAATGTATTGCCGGTAATAATTTTTGTACAAATTATTTCTGGTATAAAAACCTATTTTTACACTTTCATAGTATTTTGATCCCAGTTTTTTTTTTTTTTTTGGGGGGGGGGGGTCGGGGGTCAACTATTTGCCCATAGCTGGGACCTTAAAAGGTACTACCACCCCGCGTCACTGTGGACCTGGGAACACTAGCACTTAAGAAGTGGTTTGCACGCTCTTCAAAACCACCTGATCTTACCAGGTACCACTTTAGGCAAAAGAAGAAGAAGCAACCAACTCAAAATGGTCGGACAGTGTCACTGAGTGGACCGGAAGATCATTCACAGAGACCCAGACACTGATATGAAGGGAGATGGTCAGGTGTACAGTAGGGCGGCGACCCTACAACGAAACCCGGTGGTGTGACTGCTGCTGCTGACGATCATCATCATCATTATGATAAATACATTCAAAAACAATTTAAGTTAAATAAAATCCTTGTGTATGATACTCTATCAAATGTCTGATACAACCCTTTTATCTGATTCGCACTACATTAAGTAAGGCATCTTCCGTTCTCCTTTGTCGATGACCCTTCATTAACTTTTACGTTCTGAGATGACAATATATTTAATAATATTATAGATGTGAACGTTTGTAGGTCGATTATAGAATACATTGTAGTTTATATTATGATGAGATATTTCAGTAAGACAAGTGTATTTGAAAGATATTTTGTTTGTGAAGAAGAAAGAAAGACAGAAAATGAACTTGTGGCTGGGTAGGGAAGAATTTACAAGCAGTTATCTTCCCATTGATTTCCTTTACTGTTCTCTTCTAATTTTTACCGGATGTGGAAGTTGTGAAAGTCAAAAGACGACATGGAAAAGAGAGCGAGAACGAAAGAGAGAAAAAAAAATCCAGAAGACAAGATCAAAAGGCATATCCGTTGTGTTTGGCTTCGTTCGAGATAATAAAAAAAAAATAAAAAAAAAACATATCACAATAAAATCGTGACGAATAAATTATTTTTTCTTTTTTCATTTGCACCCGCTATCACGCTGCTCTGTCATCGACAAGAGCGCAAATGTGAATGAGGTAAAAAGGCAGCCATTTTGTAGTGATTATTCTATTGGGGTTATTATCTCGTTTGTTTTTTTTTCTTTTTCTTTCAGGATTTACTTTCTCGTTATTGATGTGAGACGGACGTTCGAGCAACGACGTAAAGACGAGGCCATTGTTAGGAGAGGATACACGCGTGCGCAGATCCGGAAGTCAGCTGACATCGTCTTAAAAGAGAAAGAAGATCACGAGTTATTTTTGCTGCGTTTCTTTTCTCGGGGAATCATCAACATCATCAGAATGATCATCATCATC
>OZ010603.1:57103039-57155539 GCA_963932145.1 Acanthosepion lycidas | reverse complement strand
ATCTTATTTCCTTTTTCTAAATCCAGAATCAATTATTGCCGGAGATAAAGGAACATTCCCCACACGTTCTCCTTCCGCCCTTAAAGAAACACCCAGAGTTGATTTCCAATAAAGCAATCCCTTTATTTTTGCTTACTTTGATATCCCGACAAAAAATGCGTAGCTGACAACAATTTTAAGGAAATGTTTGTTGTGGTATGAGCAGTGTCGCATAGGATGACATGACCCGACAAGCAATGAATACGTTGACAACGGAAATCACGTTGTAAACTGTTTTTTTTTTTTTTTTTTTGAGGCGGGGGCGGGGGGGGACATTGGCATTTGGCAATTTTTATATTTGATGAATAGGAAGAAACGAAAATGTGGACATTAGGGGTCATGTAAGGGCACCGATTTCACATTGTTCGCAGTTCTCCAGATTAGGTATTGTTATTCTGTAACGAGTTATTTAGACGAGTGTCTTCATCTGTGTTGTTTTCATCACTTCCTTTTTGATGAAGTGTACTTCGATCTTCTATATTATTAAGTGAAGAGATGAAATGAAAGCTTTTCATTGTTTCATGAATTATCAATGCTTACGGCCATATCACGTTGAAACACCGGTACTCTTGCGGTCACCGAAGTTATGCAATGTCAAGCCTGGTCAGTAGCAACCGCTTGGGAATACCATGGATGTGCGGGTGGTGCAGTGAATAACGGCTCGGAATTGCAAGTCGATTCAAATCGAGTTCGTTATATTCACTTACGCGCAAATATCCTTGGCAATGTTATGGATCCACAGTTTCTCTCCGCATGTCATTATTATCCCTAAAAAAATTTTAACATCTAAAGATATTTTCTGGCTTTAAATAACCTGTAAAAGGTTGATAAGCGGTAAAAAATAAACCAAATAATTACTATGGCTAATATTCACATCTTGTTATTGTTTCTGTTAATATGCTTCCATTCGGTTTTCTCTGACTTGCTTGGGATTTTAGAAAAGTTTTATTAAGAATATTTCAGTAAATGCTTGTTCCAGTTACGCAAATGTTAATACGAAAACTCCGCCGACAGCTTCTCTGTTTTTTTCACGTGGCATTAATCTTTCAATATAGTAACATTGGCGGTCATGTCTCTCCACAACTCTCTATCCTTTATCACACGAAGCAATGTTTGTCTCTTTATTTTCTCTCTCTCTTTCTCAAAGTCCGTGTTATTCAATTTCTTTACAAAAACTCGTTAAGTCGATTACTCGCCGCCCCCAACCACGTCATCGCTTGCCTTCAACATGTCCTGTGAATGTCAGATTCACCAACACCCCTTTCCTCATTATTAAACCTCCACATTACTCACGTGTCATGTCCATGATATTCTCGGCATCCTTCTATAGAGTTACATTTCTGCGATCTAAATTCTCTTCTTCATCCGAGAGGAGATTGTCCTAAATTCTCTGCCATATATGAATATAGATGTTACATAAAGTTTTGTCAGGTTTCTTTCGCTATTTCAGTTCTCCTTCCGATCTCAGTGCCATATTTTTCTGCCATGACACTTCCTAGATATCTTTAATATTGGATGTTAAGAAGAAGGTTGTGTTTACGTTTTCTCGTAAAACTTAAAGATGTACATATTTTTTTCAATAAATATCTAATTTGAATTTTATAAACATTCGGAACAATTTCAGCTGTAGTGCGAGGGTTAAAACTGGCACCTCGAAAATACATTTGCTAACGTGGCCTATTGTTATTCTTTGTATAATGATTAGCAAGTTGATCGTGCAGAAATAAACAGACACTTAAGACTGACAAGGTTTAGCACGCATCTGAAGAAGGCGTTAGAACAGAGGGGTTGAAGCATTAATTAAAACTTGACTGGGGGAGGTTTATATATAAATAAATAGATAGCTAAGTTAATAATTCTATAGATTAATGAGAAAAATATTTTAATAAAGAAATATTTTACATCACAATTTCTTTTTTTTTTTTTATATCAATGCAGATTATTTAATGGTAAAAATAAATCACAGATTAAACTGAGACGGAAAAATTATCAGATGGATATTCAGTTCATAACGGGCTAGGATATAGACCTATCGAACCATACTGGATGGGTCTATCTATCTATCTATCTATCTATCTATCTGTCGACATTTTGTTCACATCTATCTATTCTATTCACATTTTGTTCATATCTATCTATCTATCTATCTATCTATCTATCTATCTATCTATCTATTGACATTTTGTTCATATCCACCTATCTAAATCTGTTCATATCTATCTATCTATCTATCTATCTATCTATCTATCTATCTATCTATCTATCTATATATCTGTCTGTGGCCATTTTGTTCACATCTATCTATTCTATTCACATTTTGTTCATATCTATCTATCTATCTATCTATCTATCTATCTATCTATCTATCTATCTGTCTGTCTGTCGACATTTTGTTTACATCTATCTATTCTATTCACATTTTGTTCATATCTATCTATCTATCTATCTATCTATCTATCTATCTATTTATTAACATTTTGTTCATATCCACCTATCTAAATATGTTCATATCTATCTATCTATCTATCTATCTATCTATCTATCTATCTATCTATCTATCTATCTATCTATATATCTGTCTGTCGCCATTTTGTTCACATCTATCTATTCTATTCACATTTTGTTCATATCTATCTATCTATCTATCTATCTATCTATCTATCTATCTATCTATCTATCTGTCTGTCTGTCTGTCTGTCGACATTTTGTTCACATCTATCTATTCTATTCACATTTTGTTCATATCTATCTATCTATCTATCTATCTGTCGACATTTTGTTTACATCTATCTATTCTATTCACATTTTGTTCATATCTATCTATCTATCTATCTATCTATCTATCTATCTATCTATTTATTAACATTTTGTTCATATCCACCTATCTAAATATGTTCATATCTATCTATCTATCTATCTATCTATCTATCTATCTATCTATCTATCTATCTATCTTTTTTTAAGCGTTTCACCCCAAGCAAGGCAAGAAGCCACTAGGACGCAAGGGGTTACAGAAAATTTGGAGCAAGATCAGATAGGAGTGATAGAAGAAAGGATGAGGAGAAGGGTAGTGGATAGATCAAGGCAACTGGAGATGTCGATTGACATTACATTTGAATAGCTGGAGATTATAGCTCTCAGGGAAACTGGAATAGAGAAGGGAGTTCCACAGGCGAGAGGTGCGAGACATGAAGCTAGTGGAGTAGAAGAGACGACTATATTTAGGAGTTTCGACAGTGAAAGGGTGAGAGCGGGATGCCAGCCTCGTAGGGCGCTTGAACTCATGAAGTCTGGGAACCAGCGAATGCAGCTCCTCGGAGCAATTGCCATGAAAGTATTTGTAGAACAGACAGAGAGAGGCGACGGCGCGTCTGTGAGAAAGTGACTGTAGACGAGATGCCAGAACAGGCCAATTATATTGCAAATCTGTCTCTGGAGCCTATCTATCTATCTATCTATCTATCTATCTATCTATCTATTGACATTTTGTTCATATCTATCTATCTATCTATCTATCTATCTATCTATCTATCTATTGTCATTTTGTTCATATCTATCTATTAGGTTGGTGCAAAAATAATGTCGTTTTTCTTTTGAAGTTGAACGTTAAAAAACGACATTATTTTTGCACCAACCTAATATCTATCTATCTATTGACATTTTGTTCACATCTATCTATCTATCTATCTATCTATCTATCTATCTCAATCTGTTTATATCTCTGTATGTATGTATGTATCTATCTATCTATCTATTATAATGTAGTAAAAAATATCGTTAACCTCTAACAAAATACGTCGAATATTAAATGCGTTTAAAGCGAGCAGATTTAAAAAAAAATAATTTGTTCAATATTAAAATAGAGTCACAATAGTTAGCAGATATGTAAATGTTCAAATAACTAATCTTGCGACTTGAAGCTTCGCAGGGTCACTGTCCAGCACAACAGGATAAGAAGAATCTGTTGAATCAACAGATATCACAGTTGGTTTTTATTATTATTTAAACATTTAATTGTTAAATTTAACAGGAAATGTCTGTCTGTTTATTTGTTATTGTATTTTTCAATTTTCGAATCGTCTGTCTTTTCTATAAATATTTTCATGTCAACTCCTTTGACAAGCTTTCATACCTCGTGCCCTGACTACATGAATTTAAGTGTGGCATCTAGGTCCCACCCGTTTACTGTTGAAATAGCTAAATGCAACCACCTCTTTTAATGCAACAGTTTCTTTTCTCGCACTTCCGGCCTGTGGAACTCGCTTCAGTTTACTTGGTTCTCTGATAAATACAATCTTCAAAAATTTAAATGCAACTCAATCGCCAAGTTCTATCTTCTTCCATTTCAACTTTTGTCGTTTCTGCACTCCTCCCTATACTCTGTCTTTTCTCTCCCTTTCACTCTCTCTAAGCCCCTGCGTACTAGTGGCATTCCCGCCTTGCTTGGGGGGAAATGATTTAAAAAGGAAAGAAAAGACTATCCATCGAAATCAATATGGTTGATAAACCATAAAGAATACTGTTTGGTCATTTGATCTTAAAGAAATACAACCCCCCCCCCAAAAAAAAACATTGTACTCACGAGCATAATTCGCACCCTACGAAGGGATTTATCCATGTAAAATGTGTGTGATTTTAGATTGTTTATTTTATTCTTTTTATATTAGGTTGGTACAAAAATACGTCAGAAACCGACATTATTTTTGCACCAACCTAATACCGCAGTCGAAAATACCGTAATGTCATATCTGACCTTAGGATTTCTTAATACAAATTAGATAAGAAACTGGAGTACAAAAAATTTGGACACCTTGGTGGAAGATAAAACAGAAAAAGAGCCTTTAATTATTGATCCATTGCGTCCTTTTGATTCAAGGATTAGGGAAAAAAGAAAAAGTGACAGGAATGAACTCTACTTATTGAAGTTTAAAATCGCAAGGCTTTGGATGCTGAAGAAAGTCACACTCTAACCAGTTGTCATTGGAGCACTTGTCACAGTGATTGACAAAATAGAGAAATTGATAAAAGAAACTGACATTGATTTCCCAGTGGAACTGTTTCAAAAAGGAAGCCTCTTAGGAACGGCAAAATATTCCAAGACGTGATGAAGGAAAATTGCAGGATATCTAAGCTGATAGTTGTGGCTCATAGTAATTGAAATAGTTTATAACTTAAACCTAACCGTCGTTAGATCCGGCCACAAGGTGTGTCGATGATCAAGCAAATTTGAATTGTGCCTTTAAATGCCAATCTTTCCCGGACTCTCGAAATAGACATATCTGCTCAGTTTCTTATCCTAACGTAAACAAAACAATTTCTAAAGAAGTAATGGATTTTTTATTTATTAATCCGACTCATTTTATTACTTAAACGTTATTTATTTAGCGGATATCCATATTTGAGTAGACGCTCCGTTTATTTATTAAACAGTATATTTATTTTCGTATTCCGGCCTGAGAATTCGAGAAATCATATTAAAGACAAATATGCGCTCTCCGGCAGGGATTCAAAGGGAGACGCAGTTGTTTCGAATCCTGTCGGCGGAGAACATTTATTTTTTTCCTTCCAAATTGTAAAAAAAAAAAAAAAATCACAGAAAATAATTTGTTTAGTTCAATAATCAGGATGTATTGAACAGAAACAAGAAAATACAGAAGGGTTTTTGGTTTGTAGTAAAATAAAATTGCTAAATAACTTAAATATTTTCGTCATTTTTATAGTATGTGTTAACTATTAATTTACTATCGTGATACCTGTAAAAATGTCGGAATTATTTATGTAAAAGTCAATTATAAAATTATCCACATGAATGAAAACTTAATTTCTGTCCGAATATATATATATATATATATATATATATATATATATACACACACATATATATATATATATATATATATATATATATATATATATATATATATATATATATATATTAGATTGGTGCAAAAATAATGTCGTTTTCTCACATAGTAACATATGTGATAAAACGATATTATTTTTGCACCAACCTAATATATATATATATATATATATATATATATATATATATATATATATATATATGTATATATATGGAGGTTAATTGTCAAAGTTGAATCGGACTAGGGAACAGTAGTACTAAAAAGTGCTACACGTGAGAAAAATATGTAAAAGTAAAAATAACATGTAGAGCTTTTAAGGTTAAAAATTCGGCAGGTCAATTAAAATACGTAACCACAGTTTCGATCTGGCGGTCTCGTCGGACGATACTTTTAAAAGTATTGCCCGACGAGGCTACTTAGGATCGGTGTTGTACCTGTGTGCGTCTGTGTGTGTATCTACGTGTGTGGAACATTTAGTATACTACTAGTAATAATAATAATAATAATTATTATTATTATTATTACAACATGCATGGTTCTATTCTAATTAACTGGATGTGTTAACGTGTACGTGTGTGTCTTGGTGAAGTAATATAAACTACAGTGAATATCTTGTTCAGTATCATAGATCTGCGCATCACTTGCCTGACCGTAACCAGTTAGGTATGTCGTGACGCACTGTACATCTCTGTTCATGTGCCGAAGTAAGGGGTTGAACACCCTGACCAGGCGTCGGGAGGGTAGCCACGGTGACTTGGGAGTTACATCTAGATAGTTGGGAACACTTTCCATCGGAGACCATCTGAGCAGACCCGAAGGTATTCTTAACTGGAACTCACCTGTCTGAGGTTTTTGTGCTGCTTTTGACAAAAATTTGGCTGTGATATATGCACCTAGCATACCCTTATACTTCCTGGCTGTCATTATGAGTACATTGGCGGGGTCGTATATTTGCAGCACCATTTCATTTTGTTGGCGTGTTAATAATAATAATAATAGTGAGGAAAAGGAGACATAGATAGAGAGGATGAAGTTAGCTAGAATGACGGTGAATAATAATAATAATAATAATAATAATAATAATAATAATAACAATAGAAATGGGGCAAGAAAAATTGTCGAACCTGAATACGAAGTTGGCCAAGACCAAGATAACAATGAAAGACAGTAACAACAACGACAACAATAATAATAATAATGATGATAATAATAATAATAATAATAATAATAATGATGATGATAATGATGATAATAATAACGAAAATAAAAAATTAATAATAATAATAATAATAATAATAATAATAATAATAATAATAGACCTTCGATCTTTAACGATTTTTATTATCTTCAGGGACTTTCTGTAACGAAAAAAATCTAACTCGTTTTCTTCATTGAATCTAAGAAATATAATCCATTGAGAAGAACGACTTCGAAAAGAGTATAAAAGAGATGAACAAAGAAGAAAAATACAAGAAAAATCATTTTTTTTTCTCAACACATTCATTCGATTCAGTTAGGACAAATATTACTCTGACCTTTTCAGTGTATTTTCTATTGAAATCGCGAAAAGTTTTTTTTCTTTCGAAATTTCTTTATCTGAAGACTTTTTGGTATGAATTCTCACATTTAACTTATCTTTATGAAGACACTTTTTTGAATTGTATTCGCAGATACGTGCGGCCATGATTACGATTGAATGTGGGCCCTCGTGTCAATCAGATGGTTATTTTCACTTGCTATTCTTTCGTCTCGGCACGATTAAACTCGTTCTATGAATTCATGTCAATGAACTATTGCAGCTGCATGCATTAGACGAGCAGAGGCGGGAACGACCAAATTTTATTGAGAGAGGAGGCGTGCTTTCGAATAAACGAGTATAAATTAATTATTTTGGGATTGATGCTTCAACGTTAATCAGAGAAAATACATAGGCAGCATTCCCCTCTTGTTCGGAAGGTGATGCTGGGAATCTCAAGAGATATTGTGCAAGGTCATCTTTGAAAACGCTGGTATTCCAAAGCCGTTTCCCTGTACCAGACTTTAGTTAAAATTAGTACAGTGTTTCCTTCCAGTGATTTCAGTCCGCCGCAGTCAAAGCCTGAAAAAAAAAAAAAAAACACATAACGCTTCCAAAGTGCCACCCGTCCTGGGTATGACGATAAACTACACTCGCGTCCTGGGAAAGACGATAAACTACGTCCGCATCCTGGGTATGACGATAAACTACACTCGCGTCCTGGGAAAGACAATAAACTACGTCCGCATCCTGGGTATGACGATAAACTACATTCGCGTCCTGGGAAAGACGATAAACTACGTCCGCATCCTGGGTATGACGATAAACTACACTCGCGTCCTGGGAAAGACGATAAACTACGTCCGCATCCTGGGTGTGACGATAAACTACACTCGCGTCCTGGGAAAGACAATAAACTACGTCCGCATCCTGGGTATGACCATGAACTACACTCGCGTCCTAGGAAAGACAATAATCTACGTCCGCATCCTGGGTATGACGATAAACTACACTCGCGTCCTGGGAAAGACAATAAACTACGCCCGCATCCTGGGTATGACGATAAACTACACGCGCGTCCTGGGAAAGACGATAAACTACATCCGCATCCTGGGTATGACGATAAACTACACTCGCGTCCTGGGAAAGACAATAAACTACGTCCGCATCCTGGGTATGACCATGAACTACACTCGCGTCCTAGGAAAGACAATAATCTACGTCCGCATCCTGGGTATGACCATGAACTACACTCGCGTCCTGGGAAAGACGATAAACTACGTCCGCATCCTGGGTATGACGATAAACTACACTCGCGTCCTGGGAAAGACGATAAACTACGTCCGCATCCTGGGTATGACCATGAACTACACTCGCGTCCTAGGAAAGACAATAATCTACGTCCGCATCCTGGGTATGACGATAAACTACACTCGCGTCCTGGGAAAGACAATAAACTACGTCCGCATCCTGGGTATGACGATAAACTACATGCGCGTCCTGGGAAAGACGATAAACTACGTCCGCATCCTGGGTATGACGATAAACTACACTCGCGTCCTGGGAAAGACGATAAACTACGTCCGCATCCTGGGTATGACGATAAACTACATTCGCGTCCTGGGAAAGACAATAAACTACGTCCGCATCCTGGGTATGACCATGAACTACACTCGCGTCCTAGGAAAGACAATAATCTACGTCCGCATCCTGGGTATGACCATGAACTACACTCGCGTCCTGGGAAAGACGATAAACTACGTCCGCATCCTGGGTATGACGATAAACTACATTCGCGTCCTGGGAAAGACGATAAACTACATCCGCATCCTGGGTATGACGATAAACTACACTCGCGTCCTGGGAAAGACAATAAACTACGTCCGCATCCTGGGTATGACCATGAACTACACTCGCGTCCTAGGAAAGACAATAATCTACGTCCGCATCCTGGGTATGACGATAAACTACACTCGCGTCCTGGGAAAGACAATAAACTACGTCCGCATCCTGGGTATGACGATAAACTACATGCGCGTCCTGGGAAAGACGATAAACTACGTCCGCATCCTGGGTATGACGATAAACTACACTCGCGTCCTGGGAAAGACGATAAACTACGTCCGCATCCTGGGTGTGACGATAAACTACACTCGCGTCCTGGGAAAGACAATAAACTACGTCCGCATCCTGGGTATAACCATGAACTACACTCGCGTCCTGGGAAAGACAATAAACTACGTCCGCATCCTGGGTATGACGATAAACTACATTCGCGTCCTGGGAAAGACGATAAACTACGTCCGCATCCTGGGTATGACGATAAACTACATTCGCGTCCTGGGAAAGACGATAAACTACGTCCGCGTCCTGGGTATGACCATAAACTACATGCGCGTTCTGGGTAAAGATGATCAACTACGTTCAACACTAAGGATTCTAATCAGTAGGTTTTGAGGTCCGTGGAACCACCTCTTAATTGTTGGTGTTCCCAGGGGTCGTAGCACTTGTTAGGGTCCCAGCTATGGGAAAATAGTTAACCTCCGAAACTGGTGTCAAAACACTATAAAAGTGTAAAAGGTTTTAGTCCTAGAAATACTTTGTAAAAATTATTAGCAGCAATACATGACAGCTATACATTTTTGGGAAAAAAATACCAGCTATACATTTTTTACCAGTTATACAATATTTTTGAAAAAAATATTACCAGCCATACACTTTGAAAAAGAAAATATTAAAAAACAGATTTTTGAAAAAAATTATTCCCAGCGATAAAATTTTGTCGCCATTATATAACCCATTGAATATTGTCGTAAAACAAACCAAACCAAAACCAAACCAAAACCAAACCAAACAAAAACCAAACCAAACCAAACAAAAACTATACCAAACCAAAGTGCCAAATTAGTCACGATCGTAGTGCGGATTTACGAAAGAAAAGCTGTTTTTCAAGGAATTTGGCAAAGAAGTGGGGTGGGAACAGAAACGTGCTATCTATTTCATGCTTCTCGACAGACTGCAAGATTTTCCCAAGTTTTTCTTATTCTTTTGTGAGGGTTGGGGTCAAGAAATCGAATATTTATTTATTTGTTTCTTTCAAAGGGAGAAAATTTCATGATTAGGCAGTTACATTAGTTCCAACCTTAAAAGAGTGAAACTTATTAATGATAAAAAGTGTTTTTATATTTCCTTCAAAACTAGTTAAATATTCTTAAGTGAAAAGATGGAAGCTTAAAAACGAAAGAAAAAAATGATGCTATTTTTTAATCTTTTAACCGTCACATAACTTCTATGACAGTATCTATAAATAAAATACTAGGGCAGTGTGCAAAATAACGATGACCCACCCGGTGCCGTGCTAAATTGTTCCCGGTGACGCGTACTGATATCACTATCGAAGAGGCTTTGTATATGTAATACGCCCATATATCTTCAAGAATGTTTTGTTCATTTTTAGACATTCATTTTAAACTTTAAAAATTATTAAAAAAAAATGTGGGGACAAAAATTTTTTTAGAAATAACCTGATTCGTTACTCTTTGTAGGACGAGAAAGAAGCAGACTCTGAAATTTCAGATTGAATCTACGGACTCTCAAGGATTCCTCAGATCTTCCAAAGTTTACATAAAAAATATTGTGCTTTGGGAACTTTTGCTGTAAATATAATTTTAGTTGTAAATATGTAACATTTATGAAGATAATATACAGATATCTCTCCTTAGGTGTTTATAAATTGTATATTGATTAAATATTAACGTTAGCAACGGACTATTTTAAATTACATAAGTTGTACGAAAATTACTTACAATATAATAAATATTATTTATAATACATTCCTTCTTGTCAATTTTGACCTGACGGTTACACTAGTATTATTATAATTGTTCTATTTTATTATTAGTCATTGTTGTTAATCTATTATTGTGCCTAATAAGATCTACGGTAAGAACAAATCTTCTATTCGTTACATAACTTTCATGACATTTATTCGAAATCATCGCCCGGTCCTTTGCACAAGAGTAGAGACTTATCACTTGTTTCCTGCTTAGCATTGGGTTTCTGGTTCGCTCTAAAACTTTTTCTTCTCTTTTACTTTCAAAAGCTCACTTGTGTCGTAGTGGATTTATTGCCTTGTGTGAGGTGAATTGAATAATAAAGACAAGAAATAGGGACCCTAACGAGGAAACTATCAAAATACAATTCCATATCTTAGAAATAATAAAAATATTGTGATCATATCAACCAAGATGAGGACATTGTTTTTAATAAAACTTTGTACAATAATCATAATTCCTAAGATATAACCAAAGTATTGTGATTATAACAAAGAAGACGATGTGAATAATTTAAAAGCACCAGTCCATATCAGTCATAATTCCCTATAACAAGAATAGCCCATATGTTTTGACTACAACAACAAAGATGGCGACACTGGTTCATATAAATCAATGGATAATAATGATAATTTCCTGTAGTAGAAATACAGATTGGGTGGAAAGAAGCTTTGCACGAAACTAAATATATTGTAAACCCTAAAATGATTTCATTACTAATTTTTATTTCCGAGTGACAAGTGTAGTCTAGAATGGCACAAGGCCTGACATTGTATGAGCGTGATCAGTTAGCATCCCGTTACAAAGTGTGGCAGTCCGTGGTACAGGCGCAGAGATAGTGGGCGCAGTGTTCATGAACCTTGTCCTTCAGTAGATGCCAAAAATCATCAGAAATTATCAATTGAAGCTGATGAGTTCGGGGATCTGTGGTAGATATCCACAGAAGTGGTCGTCCTTCGACATCCAGATCGAAAGAAAGGTAGAATTTTAGAAGGTCCTATAGCCTTGGTTGGCAACCAGTCTACCGCAGAAAGCTATCTACGGCGAGAAATTCTTCTGCCTAGTCAGTCATGAACCGAAAGAGACATGATTGTACAAGCGTGTATTGCGCATGACGCTTAACTCTCTGTTCTGTTATTTTACCCATATCTGAGGAGAAGAGATGGATTTTATACTTTTTGCAAGGATATAAGTGAATGTAATGAACTCGACTAGAATTCAAACTTGACTCTCCGATTCTTCAATCCGAGCAGCGAATCATTACACTTCCTATAAATACAATGTTCAAAATGAAACACGTTTTATGAACATCGACCAGTAAGAAACCTTTTGTAATGTCAACGAACACTCGTTGTCACTTTCATAATGCTCGTTGTAGTAGAGACTTTGTAATCGTAGATACAACTATAGTAACCCCGTAGAACAATACTGGTGTCAGACGCCTTCGAATATCACTCACACTAATAGCACTTGCTCGATAATACTCGATAATACTCGCTCGAAATGTAACTACAGAAGAGTAATCCCTATTGTAATCAGTATAGAGAAATAGTATAGTGAATAGAGAATAATGATCCGTATAGTAATCTCTATTTATAAAAGGCAGGGTCTCTTTGTGTGTGTGTGTGTGTGTGTGTGTGTGTGTGTGTAACGAATGCACGGCCGCAATTTTCGACGGATTTGCACCAAAATTTACATGCACATGCTCCAAGTTAATGGGAA
Source organism: Acanthosepion lycidas (assembly GCA_963932145.1). Taxonomy (NCBI): domain Eukaryota; kingdom Metazoa; phylum Mollusca; class Cephalopoda; order Sepiida; family Sepiidae; genus Acanthosepion; species Acanthosepion lycidas. The sequence goes on along the minus strand of OZ010603.1, from coordinate 57,142,565 downwards.
GGCCAAGACCGACTTTGCATTTCCCAACTCTCAGCGATAGTGGAAATAATCGATTTTTTCATGCTTCTACGGCACTTTTCATGTAGTTTGTGGCCATTTTCTACTTGCCAGAGTGAGAACCAATAGATGGCTGCCACGAATAGGCAGGAAGATTCTATTGGCCAGCGTGAGAGCCAACAGCTGACTGACACGAATGTTAACTAGCATGCTAGCATGCAAAAAAAAATCGATAGCTGCATTCGTCACAAGTGGGAAAAATTTAAATCTGCATGGCACTTTACTCCAATTGGCTCATTCGCTTGCTTAAACTCAACGTTGATTTTGATTCCGCAGAACTGGGTTTGGTGTGAAAAAGTATTTGTTAACATTCTTTTTTCATTCGGTTTTTCCAGTTACGAGTCATTTTTTAAAGCTGATCGTTTTGTGTTCATTTTTTTAATTTTTTTTTTTCGTAACAGATTTAATGTTAAGTATAGAGCTTAGAAAACATTCGCAGTGTGAGATAGGCAAGAAGTAAGGCATGTAGCAACATCAGCACGGCAAAGGGCACTCCTTTAAAGGCAAGGAAGGGCAAAAATATTTTAAGTCAAGTGATAGCGATTGCTGTATGAGTCGTACGATTTTTGAATCAAGCACGGGCAACGCCGGTCCATGCTGCTAGTAGAGGATAAAGTAGAAAGAGTGATCAATTAGACGTCACGCTAATTCCCATATATACATTTTTTTTACTATCACTTGATCTACTTATTCAAAATGGGATCGCCTGTGTTTGCTCTCTGGTGATCTGTGTTCAAACCCTAGTGTCGACAGTGACACTTTATTCCTTTATAAGAAATCTCTCTATCTAAAATTGTTAATCAGTTAATTAAGTTATTAATAATTTTAAATAGAGACTTTCTTTCCACGCACCATCACCCACCCTGTAGACGAAATATGACTATCACAATAAAGATGGGCATCACCAATTTATATAAATCAGCGTATGGTAAAAGGTTGTATATTAATCTCGTATGTGTTTTAGGCGGGAAATTGGATTTGTACGGAATGGATTAGTATATGCTATTTGTGGATATGCCTCCATGCACACACAAGTTTATATATATATATATATATATATATATATATATATATATGCGTGTGTGTGTCTGTGTGTCTGTGTGTATGTGTGCGTGTGTTCTTTGTAGCGTGTTGTCGAAACCGTTCCTAATTCAAAAAGTCACAGATGTTGACCTTTATCACTTAAACTTCGATTCACCATCTTGATGTGGCGATTTCAGTGTAAACAACACTCGTGCCTATCAACGCGAGATTTTCAAATGACACTAGAGATGGATTTTTTATACTTTTATTGCCGTCCATTGTGATATTTACAAAGTCAGATATTTGTTTTACACGTTTTCTTGCCTTTTCTAAACTCGTTTGTTCTTTCTCTTTCCAATATCTTCTTTCACCCTTACTAAATCCCTCTTTCTCTTTCTCTTCTCTTCTCTTTCTCTTCTCTTCTCTTCTCTTTCCCTTCTCTTTTTCTTCTCTTCTCTTCTCTTCAGTTTTTCTCTTCTCTTTCTCTTCTCTTTCGCTTCTCTTTCTCTTCTCTTTCTCTTCTCTTTTTCTCTTCTCTTCTCTTTCTCTTCTCTTTCCCTTCTCTTCTCTTTCTCTTCTCTTTCTCTTTTTCTCTTCTCTTCTCTTCTCTTTCTCTTCTCTTCTCTACTCTTTCTCTTCTGTTTCTCTTCTCTTTTTCTCTTCTCTTCTCTTCTCTTTTTCTCTTCTCTTTCTCTTCTCTTCTCTTTCCCTTCTCTTCTCCTTCTCTTCTCTTTCTCTTTTTCTCTTCTCTTCTCTTTCTCTTCTCTTTTTCTCTTCTCTTTCTCTTCTCTTCTCTTTTTCTCTTCTCTTTCTCTTCTCTTCTCTTTCCCTTCTCTTTCTCTTCTCTTTCTCTTCTCTTCTCGTCTCTTCCCTTCTCTTCTCTTCTCTTTCTCTTCTCTTCTTCTCTTCTCTTTCTCTTCTCTTCTCTTTCTCTTCTCTTCCCTTCTCTTCTCTTCTCTTTCTCTTCTCTTCCCTTCTCTTCTCTTCTTTTCTCTTCTCTTCTCTTTCTCTTCTCTTTCTCTGGTCTTTATTATTCCCCAGCTCCTCCTCCAGCGTTATTTCTCATTCTCTTTTTTATCCTCTTCAACATTCTTCTTTCTTTTATATTCTGCCTTCCTCAACTCCTCCGTTTTTATTCTACTTTATTTTCTTCACTCCTCTCCTTCAAATTTTCTTTTCTTCTCCTCTTTTGTCTACCATTCTTCTCTTTTTCGCATCTCCTTTCAAGTTCGCCTTCTCTTTGCCTTATCCACTTGTTGACCTCGCCTTATCTTCCCATCTGTCTCCTTTATTCCTTCTTCTCCGTCTCGTTCTCCTCATCCTCAACGCCTTTATTCATGCCTTCTCTTTTTCTGTTTCAATTCTTCATCTCTTTTTTTTTCTTTTACATGTCATTCTTTCTTCCTTTCTCTTCTAACTTCTTCTCTATTCATCTCCTTCATTTCATACATTTTTTCTTACAAATATTCGTTCATTTTCCCTTTCTTTACTGGTTTGTGTTTTAATCCTTTTCTTTTTCTTTTTTTGCTTCTACTTCGCTTCTTCTTTTTTTATTTTTATTTTATATTTTCTTCTTTTATTTCTTCTTTCCATTTTCTTCCATTTTACACGTTTTTTCTTCTTACTGTTGCCTTTTTAATTTCTTTTCGCTCTTCTTCAAATTCTTGCGATTTTCTTTCTTTTTTCCTTTCTAGTACTCCCATTCTTTCTTTCTTTCTTTTCTTTTCTCTATTTCTTTTCCGCTTTTTGTTTGTTTGTTTCTTTCTTTGCGTATTCGTATTTCCTTCTTTCATTATTTTTTTCCTTGTTTTTTTTATTGCCCTTTCCTACTAATTATTATTAATCATTCTTACATTGCCCTTCTTTCTTTCTTTTTTCTTTCTTTCTTTGCGTATTCTTATTTCCTTCTTTTCTTCTTTCTTTCATTATTTTTCCTTTTTTCTTTCCTTAGTTTTTCTTATTGTCCTTTCTTACTAATTATTATTAGTCTTACTAATTATTTTTGCTTTTCTTTCTTTCTTTCTTTCTTTCTTTCTTTTTTCTTTCTTTCTTTCTTTCTTTCTTTCTTTCTTTCTTTCTTTCTTTCTTTCTTTCTTTCTATTCTGAATCTTTACATGATTCAATTTTGTTCCAAATTTTTAATATTTCGAACTCCAGTGCTATTTTGTTATTCTCTGCAGTTTTGCTATTTTGCTATTTTTGCTATTTTTGCTATTTTGCTATTTTTGCTATTTTTGTTATTTTGCTATTTTTGCTATTTTGCTATTTTTGCTATTTTTGTTATTTTGCTATTTTTGCTATTTTTGCTATTTTTGCTATTTTTGCTATTTTGCTATTTTTGCTATTTTTGTTATTTTGCTATTTTTGCTATTTTTGCTATTTTTGCTATTTTTGCTATTTTGTTATTCACTTTCAATTTTCCTGATCGTTCAAAATTTTCTTCTCATACATTTAATCATTTTCCAAATTTCTTTCGATTTTTAATTTCTTCATTATCTTTCTTTCTCTTCTTTTAACCGTCTTCTTCATTCCTTTCGAAATTAGCTCCATTCAGTGAAAGAATTTCGGTTCAAATATTTTTCATTTCTCTTCATTGAATTAAACACTTTTTCTTCTCTATTCTTTTCGTTCATTCTGTGTTTATTTTTCCAGATCTTCGCTTTTTGAAGAATTCTTTCGCATCATCTCTCTTATTCTTCTCCAATTCCTAAACCGATTCTTTTCTGGTCTTTTTTTCTTCTTCTTCTTCAACTTGCCGTCCAGCCTATTTTCCCATCAATTCCAGAATTTTCTTTTATTTTTTTCTTCCTGCTTTTCCAGACTAAATCGTTCTCCTTATTTATTTACACTTTTCTTCTCTGTCGCTTACATTCTTCCATCATAAGATATGATTTTTTTAATAAAAGTCATCATTTTCTAACACTCCTCTTACTCTCCTTCCCCTTTCCCCCTCTTTCATACCATCGCCACATCCTCCTCTTATTCATTGTCTACGTCTCCTTCACTTCATTCTCTCTTTCTTTAGACTATATTTCTCCCCCAAATGATTCTCATCTACTATGCCTTCAATCTCTTCTCTCTTTCACTTAATCCCCTTCTTGTATACCATCACCTTCTCCTCCTCCTTTCACATCCCCTCCTCATTTGTCTTCTCCCGTCTCCTGCATCTCCTTCTCATTTCCTCCCTTCCTTATACACCCTCTCCTTCTCCTCTTCCCCTGATCATCCGTCTTCTTTAACCTCTTGTTTCCCTTCTCTTTCACTTAATCCCCTTCTTGTATACCATCACCTTCTCCTCCTCCTTTCGCATCCTCTCCTCATTTGTCTCTTCCGGTCTCTTCCACCTCATTTCCTCTCTCCCTTATACTTCCCCTCATTCTTCCCTTCCTCCTCATCCTTGGTCTTCTTTAACCTCTTGTTTCCCTTCTCTTTCACTTAATCCCCTTCTTGTATACCATCACCTTCTCCTCCTCCTTTCGCATCCTCTCCTCATTTGTCTCTTCCACCTCATTTCCTCTCTCCCTTATACTTCCCCTCATTCTTCCCTTCCTCCTCATCCTTGGTCTTCTTTAACCTCCTGTTTCCCTTCTCTTTCACTTAATCCCCTTCTTGTATACCATCACCTTCTCCTCCTCCTTTCGCATCCTCTCCTCATTTGTCTCTTCCACCTCATTTCCTCTCTCCCTTATACTTCCCCTCATTCTTCCCTTCCTCCTCATCCTTGGTCTTCTTTAACCTCCTGTTTCCCTTCTCTTTCACTTAATCCCCTTCTTGTATACCATCACCTTCTCCTCCTCCTTTCGCATCCTCTCCTCATTTGTCTCTTCCACCTCATTTCCTCTCTCCCTTATACTTCCCCTCATTCTTCCCTTCCTCCTCATCCTTGGTCTTCTTTAACCTCCTGTTTCCCTTCTCTTTCACTTAATCCCCTTCTTGTATACCATCACCTTCTCCTCCTCCTTTCGCATCCTCTCCTCATTTGTCTCTTCCACCTCATTTCCTCTCTCCCTTATACTTCCCCTCATTCTTCCCTTCCTCCTCATCCTTGGTCTTCTTTAACCTCCTGTTTCCCTTCTCTTTCACTTAATCCCCTTCTTGTATACCATCACCTTCTCCTCCTCCTTTCGCATCCTCTCCTCATTTGTCTCTTCCGGTCTCTTCCACCTCATTTCCTCTCTCCCTTATACTTCCCCTCATTCTTCCCTTCCTCCTCATCCTTGGTCTTCTTTAACCTCCTGTTTCCCTTCTCTTTCACTTAATCCCCTTCTTGTATACCATCACCTTCTCCTCCTCCTTTCGCATCCTCTCCTCATTTGTCTCTTCCGGTCTCTTCCACCTCATTTCCTCTCTCCCTTATACTTCCCCTCATTCTTCCCTTCCTCCTCATCCTTGGTCTTCTTTAACCTCTTGTTTCCCTTCTCTTTCACCTCATCTCTTTTACCCTTTCATCTTCATCTTCAGCTTCTCCGTCTCTTCTTCTTCACCTCCTTTCTTATTTATCTTCCTTTTTTAATGATTTAAAACTTCTCCTCGTCCTTGTCCTCCTCCTCCTCCTTCTTATTCCAGTCTTTTTTTTTTTCCCTCAACCTCATATTGGAATTCATCGCTTTTACATTGTTAATCCGCAGCAATTTATTACCCGCTCCTCTCTCTCATTCTCTGTTTTTTTTTCCTTTTACTTTAGTTGTTTTTCACTCTGCGGAACTTTAATTTAAAAAAAAAAAAAGTATCAATTCCTTTCATTGTCATTCTTATTGCTAACCAATGTTGTTATTAGATTTTAACAACACCCACCCCGCCTCGAAAACATAAAACACCTAAATCCATTCGATCTTTTGCAGCTAAAACTTTACAATCGATCACTTCACAAAATTCCTGTCTCATTCGAAGAGAGGTTAAATTTTTTCATGATGATGGTAGCGGATTTAGGGGGGCTGTGGAATGAATGACAGTTTGAAAACGTCTGCATAGATTAATAGGTATTTATTCAAACAGCGAAATACAAACCTGCTTTATCGATTCTTAAGATTCTGAGATCTGCAATTGCCCGAATAAATATATATATATATTAACGTAACAATACACATAGTTAAGCACACACACACACACAGATATATATATATTAATAAAAGGATTATAGGATTATTTATGCATGGTTATATATGATCAATATACACACACATACACACACATATATATATATATATATATATTAATAAACAGATTATTGGATTATTTATGCATGCTTATATATGATCAATATGCACACACACGCACGCACACACGCACACACACACACACACACACATAGAAATATATTGATGAAATACGTTTTCAAGTTTATCTGTTCCTATATAGATAATTAGTGTTCAAAATATATGACATATACATAAATAATATATATATATATATATATATATATATATATATATATATATATATATATATAACTGCGGTTAAGTTTTTTATTGAATTTTTCTTGTGTTCTTATAATGTTCTACGTTCCTGGATTTAAATTATGTAAAAATTGTCTAATTTATTTTTTATACAAGATGGTCAATTATTTCGAGATATTTATCACAGAATCTGTATTTCGGGTTCACATAATTTCTCAGTTTGCGTTGGTCATTTGCAGCAAGAATAAAACCTTCAATTTCACCTTTTAATACTGCACTACGTAACCACTGATGTGGTTATTATTATTATTATTATTATTATTATTATTATTATTATTATTATTATTTCCTTTGGTTTCTGGTGAATACTCATTTCTTTCCGTGTCCCAATCACTGAGGATTTAAAAAAAAAATCAAAGAAATATTAGATAAATAACACCCTTCGTAAGGTGTGGACCGTACTTGTAAGAACAATTTTTTAAAGCATGGGCTACCAGGAATCCCTATACTGAATCTATTGTAATCTTTCCCAATCAATCCGAGTGCTCCAACTACAACTGGAATTGTTGATGTCCTCACATGCCAGATTTTTCAGATTTCGATTTCCATGTCATTTTATTTTGATAGTTTTTTGAAGATCTTCAAACATTCATCCCAATCTGCAGAGACTGCCATGTCAATAAGAAGGCAAATTTTGTCTTTGCGGTCTCTAATTACGATGTCTGGGTAATTAGCTTTAATTGTCCGGTCTGTGTTTATTATTATTATTATTATTATTATTATTATTATTATTATTATTATTATTATTATTATTCAGCCCAGTATACTTCACTTAGCTGTTTTATTTTGCTTTATTGTTTATCATTTCCCCCTCAGTAAGGCAATAAAAGTCCTTAGGATGCAAAGAGGGGTTACTGACCGTGAAAGAAATAGAAAAAGTAATAAAAGAACAGCATTCAAGGAGATAGACGATGTCGACGGACATTGCAGCTAAATTTTTGGAGATCGTAGTTGAGAGGAGGGCAGGACGCCGGAAGAGAGTTCCACTGGCAAGAAGTGCTAGAGAAAAACTGTCAGTATATCGTTACAACTAGCAAATTCGATAGTGATCTAACTGCCAATCTAGTACTGCGCTTAAATTCATGAAATCGAGGTAACAAAGAGGAAAGATCATCAGGACAATTACCATGGAAATATTTGTAGACGTTGCAAATGGAGTCTACGTTATGGCGGGGATAAGTGACTGAAGCCGAGATGTCAGGTCAGGGCTCATAATGTTGCTGATTCTTTGGATTTTGTCAAGAATCACTAACCCAGTGTTTCTAAAAGTTTATTTATTTATTTATTTATTGTAGAATTACTAAAACTCTTGGGTTCACTGTAAATTTTAATAAGGAAAAATTATTGATGAAGTTCTTAAAGGCTTAATAATAATGTAATGAGCTTAAGAAGAAAATGACTTTTAATGGTTGTCATTTTTGGTTTAACATTCCTCAAAGAGGATTAGCGGTACAGTTTTCATTTAAAGAGATTTATGACGAATAAGCTTTTCGTTTCTTTTCTTTTCTTTTTTTAGTGAGAGAGAGAGAGAGAGGCTGATGATGACTGATTTAAATCCCTTCAGGGAGGCAAAAGGAGAAGAATTATCTTATCCTTCTTAAAGATTAAGGTATTTACCATCAAGTTTAAAAGATCAAATGGCAAAGACTTGACTTAGACATGGAAATGATGTGCTAGGTAGCTACAGCTTTTTAAAAATAAATTTATTTTTAAATATGAAAAAATAAATTAGAAATTACTTGTTAATTTGGGTCGCACCTGGCTACTTTTCAGGGCGCATTAGTGCGCTCGGAAGCACGCGTTAAGAAACGCTGCTCTAGACGCATAACAGAAGCACCAAATCAGATATGGCAGCAATATACGATGCATTGACGAATGGTAGACTTAAAAATGCCCAATATAGATTCTGGTTTAAGTCCCAACGTATCGTCTGTTGTAACTTCCGGTCTTCATTAGGCGTCTGCTGTTGTACTCAGAAAACGTCTCGGAGTTTTTAACAGAATACTTTATTCAATCTACAGAGTTTGGTTGTTCTCATTCTACTTTATATGACCAGAGGATTTTTCATATCAGGTAATACACAACATTTTTATTCACTTTTGTGTCACTTGTTTGTTTCTTTCAACATTGCCAGGGAATCAGAAATGACTGAACCATCTCTTTACATTTTAATTAAGTCTGTTAGATAACCCACTGGTAACATTTTAGATACTCTGGCTGTGGGAGTGTATGAGTATTCCAACTGCACCGACATCAGGTCACTCCAAAGTGGAAGATATCGACTACTGGGATCCAGTGGCAGCATTCTAGAGATCATCAGTAAATTCCTGTGACTCAAATGCAGGTCGATAAATGCCGAAGGTCGATTGAACTGTTGGGGTCGAAAGTTGATAATCGAAACATAAAACAAAAATTGACGTAAAAATACTTAAATGGGGCTTAGTTTTCATTCCATTTCCACTTTTCCGTGGCTGTTGCGCTGCTCACGGGGAGACGTGTTCTACAGAAATACAAAAGCGCATTCGAATAGCGAAAGGTACCTTCCAAAAGCTAAGCAGAGTATTAAGAAACAGGAAAATCTCGTTTGAAACAAAGAAAAGACTGCTGAACTTCTATGTAATATCAATCCACTTATATTGCTGTGAATGCTGGGCAATATTTTAACGAATGAAGTTGAGAAATTAGGCAAAACAGATGTGGTTCTACTAAAGGATGCTGAGAATACTATAGACAGAACATAATCAGAAAGAGACAAATGACATTTTTAGAAAACATAATGAGAAAAGGGGGCTTGAAGAATTTGCCACTCACATGACATTTCTGAACCGATAGTTCGGTTGAACTCTCTGCCTTCGAGCGGAGAGGAACCCGAACGAGGCTATGCCGAGGGGCGGAGTCTCGTTCGGGGAGGTAAACCGGCCCTGAGCCCGTTTATACGCGTTCAATGGGCATATTTTGAAACAGGAATAAAAATTAAGAAACAGGAAAATCTCGTTTGAAACAAAGAAAAGACTGCTGAACTTCTATGTAATATCAATCCACTTATATTGCTGTGAATGCTGGGCAATATTTTAACGAATGAAGTTGAGAAATTAGGCAAAACAGATGTGGTTCTACTAAAGGATGCTGAGAATACTATAGACAGAACATAAATTTATTTTTAGACAGAGGGAGGTAGAGATTAAACCAATATGTTTGGTTAAATGAATGGAAGAACAGAAAGTAAGATGGAAATAAATTACTTCGTGGTACGAATGCTAGGACATTATGAGAACCATACTTGCATATGTTATGAAAGGACACACAAAAGAAAATCATGAACTAAAACAATAAATTTCTTTGGTTTCTAACTCTTGTAAATTTCGATGGTAAAATTTCGAGACTATAGATAGGTTCGACTATCATCCAGTTCACATTCCTCCTAGGTCTTTTGAACAGGAGTAGAGGTTTATTCCTTGTTTCCTGTTTAGGATTGGGTTTGTGGTTCCTTCTTGTTGTGGCCCGGTTCCTTGTATCACGGTGATAGTCCAAGGTAGAACCAATAAAGAAGAACTCGAACACAGGTATGGAATTACACAGATATATTACAATCAGGAATATATACAGAGAAGTAGAAGTGTTAGTATGAAGAATCAGGTTTAGTAGAGAGAACAATGTAGTCTCGACCAGTATCACTATTCCAATGTCTTGCAGTAATTGTCTGAACGCGACTCTGTTTTGGACTGCCTCTGACTCGACTCTTGACTCGATTTGAATTACTGATTAAATTTAGTCACCCCCCACGTGGGCATCATGTGGCACAAGGCCGGTTTAACGTGGGATCTCCGAGCCCGTGGACTCGCCCAAAAATATTCCCATTGAACCCGTATAAATGGGTTCAGGGTCGGTTTTCCTCCCCGAAAGAGAATCCGCCCTTCGGCGTAGATTTCTTCAGGTTAGTCCCAGCCCGAAGGCAGAGAATTCGACCGAACAGCCGGTCAAGAGGTAAAAGACAGACGATATTTAGTCACTCCCCCCCCCCGCTGGGGCAGCATGTGACACAAGGTCGTTTATTTATTGTGAGTTCTTCGAGCCCGTGTGCTCGGCCCCAAAATATGCCCATTGAACGCGTATAAACGGGCTCAGGGCCGGTTTACCTCCCCGAACGAGACTCCGCCCCTCGGCATAGCCTCGTTCGGGTTCCTCTCCGCTCGAAGGGAGAGAGTTCAACCGGACTATCGGTTCAGAAGTGAACGACAGACGATATTCAGTCACACCCCCACGAGGGTGTCATGTGGCACAAGGCCTTTTTAACGTGGGCACTCCGAGCCCGTGGGCTCGGCCAAAAATATGCCCATTGAACCCATATAAACGGGTTCAGGGCCGGTATACCTCCCCTTCGGGTTCCTCCCGTCCATAGGATGAGAGTATAACCGAACAGACGTTCAGAAAGTGAACGACAGACTCCTTGCCTACTCCTGACACGCAGTATTTATTAAGTATGGAATAGTCCATTATTATTATTATAGGTAAGATCCCATAACACTTCTAAAATCTTTTCATTCTCTTTCATTCCCAGTAGTCCCTTGCATCTTAGTGGCATTATCACCTTGCTTGGGGTGAATTGATTTAAAAAAATAAAATAACGAACATAGATTTTGACGGTTCTTCGAATAGTTTAAGGTCTTTAATATCAAATTCTTTCTGATTTTCCATTCCAAGTGTTCTATTAAAGGTAGGTATTACTATTACGTTCTTGTTCTACGATTTTGTTTAGTTTTTCTTTTTTTTCTGTGAAATCAAGCCATTCAACTTATTCCAATTTTACCAAGGCGATTGTTTTCTTGAAAATTGCCCCTGGAAAATTCAATAAAATTGAAAAAAATAAAATTTAAAATTCTGTAAATTTTAAAAAAAAAATCTGAAAATTCATTAAAACTGAAAAAAATAAATTAAAAATTCAGTAAAATTGAAAAAATAAAAAAAAACAAAACATTTTGATTCACTCACATAGGCAGGCAGTCACATCATATGGCTGCTAAATTTTTTTTCTTGATCAAAAAATGTAACCAGATGGAAAGCTTCCGAGGTGAAAAATGTCGTTTACACTTATAACGCATATTCATTTCTCTCTCTCGCCTGCCTATCTATCTATCTATCTATCTATCTATCTATCTATATATATATATATATATATATATATATATATATATATATAAAGAGAGAGATAGATAGATAGTTAAATAGATAGATCTCTCTATATATAGATCTATATATATAAAGATCGCTCTCTCTCTCTCTCTCTCTCTCTCTCTCTCTGTATATATATATATATATATATATATATATATAGAGAGAGAGAGAGAGAGAGAGTGAGAGTGAGATTGAGTGAGAGAAGGAGATGTACTGGCTTTTCCGGAATTGTCCCAGTCTTAGGAGTATGTATTTGGTGTTGGGGTGGTGGGTGCTTGCCTATGAAAAAAAAAAAATATGAACCTGTAATAAAAAGTGAAAAAGTTAAAATTATAGTAAACCGATAATATTCTGCACTGCAATTTTGTATTCAGAAGGAAAAAAATCTTATTTCTCTTGAACCATCAAAGCAAATATACAAAAATAAACGTATTTATAATCCAATTTGACTCTTTTACATTCAGTACCCGAAGAAGTCTCATACCCAATTATATTCGTCTTAAGAATGTACCGTTATGCTAGATTTGAGCTTCCTCGATCCAAAACTGTGGCCTATAATGTAGAATATGCATTTCACGTATACAATTTAGCGCAGGGGAAACTGAAATTTAACAATGACGATAGCTTTTAAAGACGAAGGTCATCGGCTTTTGTGTTTGATAAAAGGTCGTTCACCTTTATTCATTAGATTTCATTAGACACGTTCAATTTTTTTTTTAAAACTTCGTTCAAAAGGATCGTTTCTCATTATATTCTGATACGTGTCACATGATCAAACATATTTGAAAATTTTTCAAAATGGACGAATATTTGCATTGTAACATTGAAAATGGAAAAATAAACAGCATAGACATTCTTATTTTAAGATGCGAAAAATGCAAGTAAAATATTTCAGTTGATCGAGAAGGTACTGTGGATGATCAAGCGCGTCAAAAGTGGTTTGCAAAGTTTTAAATTGGAAATTTCTTGCGAAATGATGCTCCACAGTCGGGTAGAACTAGCTGAGTTTAACAGAGTTCATATCAAGAAATTACTTTTCTATTATTTGCATTATTTACAGTTGAACTAATGTCCTCACCCTTGTTGCTATTATCCCTACCGAAATATATATATATATATATATATATATATATATATATATATATATATATATATATATATATATATATATATATATATGAGATAGCCATATGTATTTTTATGTTAAGAACAAAACTGGGGAAAATGTATGACAAAGAAGTTTCGACTCCCTTCATCCTTCATCAGACTAAATTTGCTATGTTGGTGCGATTACACATGCGCACGAAAGAGGCATGCTGGGGATTTTTAATTAACTTTTTTTTGTTTTAAACATTTAAAAAATTTTACACCAAAAGTTAAAAAGAAAAAAGAATCTAAATGAAATCGGCGCGATAAAAAAAATCCACTTTGTCATTCATTTTTCTCCAACGCACACACACACACACACACACATACACATATATATGAAGAAATATAGTCTTAAGATGTGATATATTTATGGGATAAAGTGCTCAATATCAGAGGTAAAGCATGTGTAAATATAAAAGTGAACATAGAAGTCAACACTTTGAGGCCTCTAAGTGTTGACTTCGATGTTCACTTTTATACATACATATATATATATATATATATATATATATATATATATATATATATATTAGTAAAGTTTAGATGAGGATCCGATAGGGTGGTAAATATAAGACCATTTGTAATACTTCTATTCTAATATGTTCAACAGATGGATCAGTTTCAGTAGAAAAAACGAATTTTATTTCAACCAAATCTACATTAGCTAGATAAAACGTGATTCATGTTAAGCATAAGAACAATTACTTTTTATTTAAGGCCGATCTTTGTAGAAATTAGATTCTGACTAAATGAAGTATTTATATATTTATCTAAAGGAATAGAAGTTTTCAAATTTGTATTTCATATATATATATATATACATCTTTGTGTGTACGTGTTTGTGAGCGTGTGTGTGCGTGAGAGAGAGAGAGAGAAAGCTGAATAGTTCGACGCCCAACTAAGTAGGAAATCCAATGAGAATTCTGCATGCTATTGTAAACCTATATATATATATATATATATATATATATATATATATATATATATATATATTAATTTGGTGCAAAAATAATAACGTAATAATGTCGTTTTTTGACGTATTTTATAACGTCAAAAAACGACATTATTACGTTATTATTTTTGCACCAACCTAATATATATACATATTCGTTCTACATCCGCGGGCAATATGTACAAAGCAGCAGAAGGCTGGAACCATTGATATATATATATATATATATATATATATATATATATATATATATATATATATATATATATATATATATAAAGAGAGTGAATGAGAGAGAGAGAGGGGCGTGTGTGTGTATATATATATATATATATATATATATATATATAGATAGATAGATAGATAGATAGATAGATAGATAGATAGATAGATAGATTTTGTGTGTGTATGTCTGTGAAAGAGAGAGGTTGAGAAAGAGATGTTAGAGATATGAATAAAATGAGACAGAAATGAATAGACTAAATTATATATATATATATATATATATATATATATATATATATATATATATATAGATATAGATAGATAGATAGATAGATAGATAGATAGATAGATAAGATGTAAATAGGTTGATGTGTGTCTTAATAAAGAAAAGCTCAACAAAAAGGCAATTGCTTTCTTTCCGTTTTTTGGCCGGATCCTTAAATTTCAAAGCATCAAAAGCCGAACGAATCAAAGCGTTGCATTCAGTTTAAACGACTGCACCCACATTTTTCAAATTTACTTTTTTTTTTTTTCTTTTTTTTTTGTTTATGTTTTTTTTTTCAGATCCTGCTTCCCCTCACATAGACACCCTTCTTTTTTACTTTTTTTTTTTACATTCTCAGTCGGCGTCAACATTAGTTTGAAAGTTGTAGTCATTTTTAGTAAGACAGTTTAGAAGTCATTAACTCTACAGAGAAAAAGCAACAGGAATTTAATTCTTTTTCTTCTACTTCGTAGAACATTATCTGGATCAAGTAACAGCAAGTCTTCTCAAAACTCTAATGCTATTCTCCGTTCTCTTACTGATTTTGATTAATGCTTTTGTTCGGATGATTCCAGTTCTTTAATTTCAAATTCTTTCATACTTAGTGCAATTTTCTGTCCCAAGTACTCCAGTAATGATGGGTGCGACTGTCACGTTCATGTCTCACAAATTTTTTTTCGGGGTCCATATATTTTAAAGCCATTTAACCTACTCCAATTTCATCTCAGTGGTCTGCTAGTTTTTTTTTCTTTTATTAAGTTGGTAGGCATGCCTGCTCAGGCACATTTGTGTCTGTTCAACACCCACAGACTCCTGAGCAGGCATGTCTACCGACGTAATCATCTGTAACAGGGATTGGCCAGCTCCCACCCCAACTAGTAGGCATATTCGAATACGATCGGCCAGCCACAACACACACACACACACACATATATATATATATGTGTGTGTGTGTGTAAATAACTTACATAGTATGTACTGAAGGTACTTTCAAATATATATAACGTATATATATAACGTATATATATATAACGCATATATATAACGTGTATATATATATAACGTACATAGTATGTACTGAAGGTACTTTCAAACGTAGATATTACAATCATAGGTCATCATTCAAGCTAGCAAATCTTAGGTACTCTATCAAACTAGCTAAACATGTGTGTAATTTAAAAGAAAAAAAAACATAGAAAGGATCCGATTGTTAGCTGGAAATATTGAATAAAAAGCGAAGTCCTATAACAACTACAAAATTATTTGCAACCTCTGCCAACAGGAAAAAATTAGCAATAATGAAATGACCGGTTACAAAGAACCCTTTGAACTAGAAATCCGAAGTCATGAGTTCTTGCATACATACTAAAAAAATTCTCTTAAGCGCATCTTCTTCTTCTTCTTCTTCTTCTTCTTCTTCTTCTTCTTCTTCTTCTTCTTCTTCTTCCTCTTCTTCTTCTTCTTCTTCTTCTTCACACCATCCTCCTCGCCTTTTATTACACACAACGCCGTGTGTTTGTTTATTTTTTAAAAATGCTATAGCGTTCATTAGTTTATTTAGTTTTAGTAAACCGTTGGGAGATCAATTGATTAAAATCGCCTGAGGATACCGTAAGGTTAAAACCAAGGTAGCTGATTCAACTGATCTCTTAATTTATATATATATATATATATATATATATATATATATATATATATATATATATATATATATATATATATATATAATAAATCAAGAAAAAACTTAAAGATCCATTTCGGTTATAATTTATTTCGTGAATATTGTTATATTCCTTCTCTTCCGACCGAAATTCTTATTAAGATTCTATTAAGAACTTTCGGTCTGAAGAGACGAATATAAAAATATTCACGAAATAAATTATAACCGAAATGGATTTTTAAGGTTTTTTCTTGATTTATTATTATAATGGTGTGTAATTTAAATTTACATTGAGCTCTCTTTTGATTAAAATCCTCCTTGGAATTATCCCTACCAGTCACAAATTTGTATTATATATATATATATATATATATATATATATATATATATATATATATATTTATATATATATATATATATATATATATTTATATATATATATATATATATATATATATAACATAAAGTTGTTAAGTGACCGAAAAAATTATCGTCCACAAAAATGGACGTATAAAAAATTGCTCAATGCAACAGCTTTAGAAAAACAGATATGCAGAACAAGCTATATATTCAAACATATTTCAGTGAATAATATAGACATATTATGTCTATTTATTTTTATAATGATCCCTTCCAGGTCGCTAATCTCTAGCGATGAATTACAAACACAAACTTATTATAACTGTTATAAAATCAGTATTTCGTTGTGATAGTGGTTTTCAAAAAAAAAATTAATAATAATAATCTCGTGTGAATGTGCAGTTATAATTATTTTAAAATAATACTAACGATGATCTTGGAGCAGAACGAAAGTACTTGCATAGGGAAAAACTACGGTGTCTTCCTTGATGAATTTTATATTAAGACCAAAAAACTTGATTAGAGAACTAGAAAGGATCATTAAAAATAAATATACACTTGTTGGTTTAGAAATAACAATTGGAAAACATTTTTAGTTCTTGCCGACGCGTTTCGTCTTCTGACTTTTAATCAAGACAAACAATAAAAGCGAAATGTTTAACTATGGCTACAAAACATTTCACTTTCATTGTTTGCTTTGATAATGTCGGAAGACGAAACGCAATGACAAGAACTAAGAATTTTTTGCAATTGTTATTTTTAAACCAATTTGTCTTAATTTCAGAATTATTCTAGAAAATTTAACTAAATTGTCGACATGGAAAACAAAGAAAACAAACTCTTAGTAAAAAGGAAGTTTCCAATACCAATATTCACAAAGAGGCTTTTACACACTAGCGTTTCCTTTTTTAATTCTGGATTTGATGAAACTATGGCTACAAAACCTTCAGTTATTCTTTTATTTTGTGCATTAGTTTGAAAGTTGTAGTCATTTTTAGTAAGACAGTTTAGAAGTCATTAACTCTACAGAGAAAAAGCAACAGGAATTTAATTCTTTTTCTTCTACTTCGTAGAACATTATCTGGATCAAGTAACAGCAAGTCTTCTCAAAACTCTAATGCTATTCTCCGTTCTCTTACTGATTTTGATTAATGCTTTTGTTTGGATGATTCCAGTTCTTTAATCTCAAATTCTTTCATATATTCTTGATATGTTAATTTGTTTTGGGGTTCATTCCCTCCCCCTTATTACGTGTCATCCCCAGATTTTTGTATATAGAATTTTATAATCGTTAATTTTTATGTCATGTTTTTGTAAGTCTCCTGAGAGCATGCGGTATTGTGGTATGTGAAGGACTGAATGGTGATGGATAAGTTCTTTTGATGGATTTGCAAATTGTAATGAGTGAATGTGTCATGAATCTGATTAGCTAGGTATAAGATAGTAAGTGATGACCAGCTTCAGCCCTCCAACCACCCCTTTTTTCGGCCTTCTGCCACAATTGTATTTTATATAAAATAAAAATAAATATTGGCTACAAAATATTTCGCTTCCATTACTTGCCTTGATAAAGGTCGGAATACAAAACACGTCGGCAAGAACTAAGAATTTTTTTCCAATTGTCATTTTTAAAACAATTTGGCTTATTTTCAAAATTATTATAGGAAATTTAACTACATACGTTTATATTATTCAATGAAACATATTTGAATAAAGATATGCTGCCTAAATACACACACACACAGACACGAACGCGCGCACACACACACACATATATATGTATATATACGCTTAAAGGCATATTTGTGCACGTGCGTACGTGCTTGTGTGTGTGTGCAATGTGTACCGACTTAATTATCCGTCTCTCTGTACAGTTACACCCCGCCAACCAGAAAAAGGTGAAGCTAATTTTTATCCTAACTCGTAGTTTATTCCAAATTCCATCTCACTTTTCATCTCCTGTTCTTGGAACGAAAAGATTCGTTCATTCTCCAGGCAAACAAGCAAATACTGATTACCCCAGAGTTTGGCTTTTGTTCGCTGGAAAGTCTACAAAAATTTGCCAAGAAACAAGAAGTTAGCATTCACTTCCGACTTTAACGACATGGAAGAAATACGAAGAAGAATTCAGATGTTCATTGGTGTCGGTTGGATGTCTCTTCACCGGAAAATGACCGATAGGAATTTCTCTCCCGAACGATATTTTCTTTCTGTATAGCCAAATAAATTTCCTTCCTCTTCCTACACCTCTTTGGACCTTTCACCAGACTTTCTTTATTTGCCATTCTCATTATTATTATTATTTTTTTCAACATTGTTACTTTCTTCTTCTTTCAACATTTTTTGTCTTTCTCTTTTCCCTCTTTCTTTATATTTCTCTCGTTTCTCTTTTCCTTTTTTTCTTTATTTAACGTTTCCTCATTTTTTTTTCTTTCCTTCCTTTTCTTTCCCTTTCATTCCATATATTATTTTTTTTCTTTATTTTTAGTCTTTTTTTCTGTGATATTTAAAATCTCTTTTTTCTCTTTCTAGTTGCTTTTCTATTTTTACATCCGGCCACTTTCTTTTCTTTCTTTCTTTCTTTCTTTCTTTTCTTTCTTTCTTTCTTTCTTTCTTTTTTCTTTCTTTCTTTCTTTTCTTTCTTTCTTTCTTTCTTTCTTTCTTTCTTTTTTCCCCCACCCCACTTCGCATAACTCCTTTTGGTCAACCTTTGACACTCTTCCTTTCTCTAGTTTTTTTTTCCTCTCTCCTTGCTTCTGTTGACCTTTGACCAGCGACACAACAGTGGGCGGGTTCATAAAATCCTGCGTTCTGCCAAATTCTTCAGTTTCATTGTTTCTGTCAACAACCCTTTCCCGCCTTATTATCCCGAAGTTCCTTCAAAAGAGAGAAGAAGAGCCCCCCCCCCAATCCCCGCTTTCTTCCCACTCTTTTAATCTTTCATTTTCTTTCTTCTTATTTCAGTTTTTTTTTTTTTTTTTTCTCAGGTTGTTTTTATTTTTTTTTTATAATGCTTGCATTTCTAGGTTTTCCCGCGGCCAAAGCAAACGTGTTAAAGGTCAGATGGTCACGTGGTTTGCTGGCCCGGATGTTACACTGCTTATTTACTCTTTTGGTGTTCACAAATTCGCTTTCTCCAGTAATTTGGAATTCACTTATTTACTAGAAGGATTCTCTACCCCTCTCCATTTTTTGTGTTCGTACACACACACACACAACACACACACGCAACACACACACACACATACGCACACACACACACACACACGTACGCACACACACAACACACACACACACGCAACACAAACACGTACGCACACACACACACATATGGAAGAGTTTTTTAGTAACTACGTGCATATCTGTAAGCCTGTATCTAGTATATATAGAAGTGAATAAGCGTGAACATATATATGGTTATTTGCATATGTACGGAAGAGGTAGAGAAAGAGAGGCTGGTGTGCGGGTGGTGTAATAGAAAGCAGCTTGGAATGAGAAAACGGAGCCGAATTCAAATTCCGGTAGAATTGGTGACATTTACTTAGGCGCAAATACCAAGGGGGAAGGTATGAATCCATCACTTCATCTGTCCTAGCTATGGGATAAGTAGTACGGGACACTGGGCTCATTAACCTTGGTTGCCAACCAGTATAGGAGAAAGACAACTCTGAATTCAAATCCCGAGGGATATCGTTTGCACATCATGAGCACCAGTTCCCTGTATTCAGAACTTCTGAAAAGTGTATTTGGACATGCCTTCACCACTATAATCAAATCATATGTGCAGCTAGTCCTTTTCTAAGAACGGGGTAGTGTAAGGGCTCGCATGCAGGGTGTATCAAAAATAATTTTACAAACTCAGGGCGCGGGTTCCTCACGCTAAACAAGGACAAAAATCCATATAAAGATATTTCCTCAAATTGTTCGTATTCTTCGTTTTTAATTTATAAGTTTAAAGAAAGCTGTGTTTCTACGTAGACGAAGTTATATTTGTTATTCGTGTATATTTGTGGCTAGTCTGTCTTCAACGTTTAACGTGTGTAGTAGTGAGTTAAGATAGATAAGTGTTCCGTTTAACAATGGCAGGATATTCATATTGTGAACAGGCAGATATGATTTTTACATACGGCCGCGTGAATGGTATGGACTCGACGCTTCACGGTTGTATCAGAGTCATCCAAGTTTTGTTGCTGTTTTTTGTCACATTGCTGTGATAGTAACCGTAGCAACACAAACTGTGGATCGAGGATGATCGAGATCCGTCGTACGTCTGACCACGAAAAACACATTCTACAGGCTGGGGTATCAGCACACGTTAAATTGCCCCAATATGTCGTACATCTCGCAGTACGGCATGTATATATGGTGTCTGAAAAAATGTATAAATACGTTTACAGTGTATAGCCAATTCAACTTGCTTTCTTTTCAGAATTACACGTTAGTATTACTACTAGGTTGGTGCATAGTAACATATGTGAGAAAACGACATTATTTTTGCACCAACCTAATAAATTCATCCCGGGTTAGCTATGATCAAAGAAATTTCATCTTGAAATGCGATTGGAAGTAGAAAAATGTAGTTGAAGTTCAAAGGTGGTATCGAAGAGCGTTTCATTCAGATACACCCACGCAGCTTACAATCACAAGAATTAGAGATAAGTTTGAGGCTGAGGATACTATACACAGTGTGCGTAAGAAATATTCCGGAAACCCACGGATATGAAACACGCCCTGTGAAACAAGAATGGTTGATGGGAAGTTTTCACAAAAAGAAATTTATGTTGATTGCTGTTTGTAATTCTATTGCGTTACGTTGTCAGCAATGTCCGGATCTTAACGGACACCAATTTAAAAACATGCGATGACAAAATCTTAAGGGCATGCATTTATAATAATTACTAAAGTCTTTCTATGGATTATTTAAATTAGATATAGATCTTTCATTTTTAGGACATTCAATAATATATATATATATATATATATATATATATATATATATATATATATATATATATATACAACTATATATATATATATATATATATATATATGTATTCGAAAATTATAACATAAATGTTATAAAATCACTACAAAAATAGCCATTTTGTTTCAACGCTTCTGGTGTTTTATCAAGTGATGGTATTGAATGTTTTCTACATTCAACACCATCACCTGATAAGACACTAGAAGTGTTGAAACAAAATGGCTATTTTTGTAGTGCTTTTATAATATATTTATGTTATAATTTTCACATAAATAATTATATATGTTCTGCTCTGTATTGAGCACTCTTTCAATAATAGTATTTTTTTGGTTATTGGAATTTATTTTGTATACACCAATAATATAGTTATATATATATATATATATATATATATATATATATATATATATATATATATATATATATTATTTAAAAATATGTATTCAATGCGACACAGAAATTAAAAGAGATCATGTAATACGTTTAAAGAGATAGATACATAGATAGATGTGAACAAACTACGATAGATAGATAGATAGATAGATAGATAGATAGATAGATACCACTGTTTTTTAAATATAGGCACATATGTAACTCTGGATAATTTTAAGTCTTGCAAGCTCTTCACATTTGAAAATTAGTCATTTCTCACTCTCATACGTATCTATATCAGTTTAATCTATGTTTGTATATAACAGCATAAACATGAATCGATATGCAATTGTATATATATATATATATATATATATATATATATATATATATAATTGGGTGTGTGCATTTTTGTTCACGTTCAGCTTTCATTACCAGACGATAAAACACTCCCTTATCGCTACACAACAAAGAACGGGAACTCCGGACGTTCTCAGATTTAAAAAGAATATTTCATTTGAATAAAAGAATATTTATTTCTTATTTTCGAAAATCAACAAGTTTCTACTTTCTTTATATCTCTCTTTTTGTTTTTGACCGGCCCTATCGCCTTGAACTTTCCCTGCAAAAAGTTAAGAGTAGAACCTAAAAACCAATAGTTCTTAACAAAAGCTGTTTTCTTTGTAAAAATTACTTCCAGCTGTCTGACAATTACAAGACAAATGATACAATTGTTTCTCAAAGGCTCTGTTGCAGTTGAAAAAAAAAATATTTGCTGGTTGAAGTTTCAACAGTATAAAATGTAGATATGTAGTAATCTTAGCCAATGATGGTTTATTTTTTGCTTGTGTTTCATCTTAATTTTCAGTTCTTTTTATCGTAACTGCCAGATTACCATTCCATGGAAATAACCGGCAAGGTATCTACCCTGGGAAAGCACACATTCTGTGATAAGGGGTATGTATCTCGCCAGCAGTTCATTCATTATTTTAGCTCCAATGATCTTGGGATGACGATCTATGAATTTCGGTTAAACAAACACAAAGAAAGAGAGAGGGAGACAGACAGAGACAGAGAGAGAAGAGGGGGAGACACAGAGAGCGACACAGAGAGAAAGAAATGAAAATGATTTACCGAATAAATTAGACAACTTAGAATTACTACTACCCGCGATTGCATTCTGGAACTGACTCCCCAGAGGATGCTTCAATGATCACTACAATCTAAACCGCTTCACGTCAAAGGTCAATTATTCTATCCTGTATATCTTCATAATATGCACCATTTACTCCCTCCCTCTACTCATTTATAACAACTTCATTCATTAACCCTCTACCTTGAGTTGTTCTTAGGCCTTGCATTGAGCTAACTAGAGAGAGATTAGAGAGTGGGTGAAAGAGAGAGAAAAAGAGTGAGAGAGGAGTTTAAAACAAATGAAAATGATTCACCGAATAAATCAAACAACTTAAGAATACATTTATCAACCACTGCATTCTGGAAGTGACTCCCCAGGGGATGCTTCAATGATTACTACAATGTAAATCGCTTCATATCGAAGGTCAACTAACATATCTTCATAATATGCGTCGAAAGTCTGTCTTAAATATCATCATAATATGTACCACATTTTTCGCTCTCTCTATTTTTCTAGTTGAATTGTTAAACCTATATTGCATATGATTTGTTATTGTACATGATTAGGTTACAATAAAATTTGTATTTTTTATATGAATACTATCTCATGAAAATAGAGTAAGAGGGTCCAGTATTATAGATTCGGTGGCGGGGGGAACGAGACCCTTGCACCAACCCTATATATATATATATATATATATATATATATATATATATATATATATATATATTCCCTATTCACAAGCACTTAGACTCAGAAGGATATGTTCCATCAATGAAGAATTAAATAAACACATTGAAAATCTAGAGCATCAATTCACAACACGTGGCTACAAACAACACCTAATCAGGGAACAAATAAATAAAGCAATTTCCACACCTAGAGAAGACACCCTAATGTACAAGATTAAAAATAAATCTAGCCGCATCCCTCTAGTAACCACTTTCAATCCAACTCTGCCTCCACTATCCCAAATAATCAAACATCGCTGGGAAATACTACATCTCAAACCAGACCTAAAAAATTGTTTAAGGAACCTGGCCTTCTTGCATATCGTAGACCTAAGAACCTAAAAGAAATCATAGGCAGTAACCACATTTCAAGGGACAACGTAATCCGTAATAAACTAAGGACAAAAACAACAGGATTTTCCCAACCATGTAACAACAAAAGAAGTTTATGTTGCAACCATATCAAAAACATGAATTCACTAGCTCAGTCACTAAATCTACTTTCAAAATCTACCACGATTCTAACTGTAGAAGTCATAACATAATTTACCTCCTAGAATGCACACTATGCCAGAAACAATATGTAGGAAAATCTGAATGGCCCTTTCACTACAGAATTAACAATTATCGTAAACGAATTAAGTCGACTCCCCATGAAAATTTATTACCTGTAGAACAACATTTCCGCCTGGAAAAATATGATTTCAAAACCCATGCCAAATTCACTATAATTGAGAGAATAGAAAAGTTCAGAGCAGATAACATTAGAAAGATTTTAGAGTCCCATGAAAATAAGTGGATACAACGTCTAAAAACAAAATATCCAGCCGGGCTAAACCATAAATTTAACAATATAGATAGTACCAATATATAACTCAACAAATCAAAACCTACCCACATTTCTCACCCGCATAAGATAGACATGCTTACGGAGGTGTGGAGGCCTCACACTTATACACTCACCCACACGAATATACACACTTACACACATCATACGCACTCACTCCCTAATGAGCCAAATGATAAAACACATCCACAGCAATACACACGCTTACACATATCATACTCACTCACTCCCTAAGAACCACACACAAAAAAAACTTAACAGAGACACATCCTCTCACCAGGTCCAATAAAACTGTCAAACTGACCAGAGAATTCAGAGCAGCATGTATCTATCCAGCTCTTATCTCAAATAACAACTTAAAAGAGACTGTTTGACCAACACAAGGAATGTTAAAAGATTCATGTTAAAAAGATAAAAAAATAAAAAAACAAATGAAAACTACAGACAAAAGTTCATTTTCTCCATCAAGACATTCATTTCTGTAGTTTAGTGCTAGCAGCAAGCAGAAATATTTCTACCGATGATGGCCATTTCGACCGAAACTAGTCGAGGAATCTAAATGGAATAATAATAAAAAAAACGAAAGAATATTAATCTACAACCCAGTGTGTCTGAAGATTTTAATTTTTTTAATTTTTTTTTATTGTTCAATATATATATATATATATATATATATATATATATATATATATATATATATCGTCATCCACTGACATACTGTATCGCTGTATCACAGCTTTTCAGTGTGGCTAGACGTCCGATTGCTTCAAGATGGGATCGAAACCCGAAATAAATATATATATATATATATATATATATATATATATATATATATATATATATATATTATGAAATGGACAAAGTCCGAGAATTATTTTTTAAGACATTTTTTATGTTTATACCTTTTTATTTTATAGATAAAAAATATTTAAGTAAGTGCTCTGTTTATAATAAACAGTATTAACAAGATTTACCAGCCTGAATGTTCAGAGGAGGCATATTTTCTATGAAAATTTCTTGAACATAGCATTTACTTAAATATTTTTTCTATAATAAAGAACGTATAAACATATATATATATATATATATATATATATATATATATATATATATATATATGAAGAAATATAGTCTTAAGGTGTGCTATATTTATGGGATAAAGTGCTCAATATCAGAGATAGAGCGTGTGTAAATATAAAAGTGAACATAGAAGTCAACACTTAGAGGCGACAGTCTGTTTCATGCTATATGCAATCGTCAGGCCACGATTGCATCTAGCATGTAACAGACTGCCGCCTCTAAGTGTTGACTTATATGTTTACTTTTATATATATATATTACTTTTATATATATATTATATACATACTTTTATATATATATATATATATATATATATATATATATATATATATATATATATATATATACATATATATATATATATATATATATGAAAGGATTATCTATTCAGCATTATTTACTATTACTATAAGTGCTTTTTCTTTAGTAGGACTTCTAAATTTAGGCCTTTTGTTATTAATTTCATTGATTATAAAAAAACAGTCTTAACAACTCAAACACGTTCACACAAAAAAATAGACACGGAACTGTAGCTAGGAGATATAGATTCACAGAAGGTCAAATAAGAAAAGCATGTCTTCTTTAACAGATTAATCAGACGGTACGCTGTTATTCTGGCTCCTTGGCCGAACAAACAGACGCAGGCTTCGGCTTAAGACGTTGATTCTCGGAAGAAAAAAAAGGATTTAAGTTCGACTTCAGTATAGGCCAATTGTTATTAATTTCGCTGTTTAATAAAACAAATTAAAAAACACAAAGGTAACAAATACTCAAATATGTATATCCACTAAAAATAACGTTTATAGTAAGGAATATGTATATGTATATATATATATATATATATTGTTATTTTTAATGGATACCTGTATTTGTGTTGTGGCATACCAAAGGACAATAATGAGTATGTCCACATTCAAATAAATACAGTTACATATGCAGCCGAAGGTTGGGTGAAATGTTCTTGAAAAGGGCAAGAAAAAATGATCTCTAAATTTCACAAGTTTTATCATTTTGACAGATTTTGCAAAATAATCTGGCATGAATATTTTTCAGCACCCCACGTGTATATCAATCTATCAAGTAATCAAGGCTGACCTAAGAAAACCCTACTATTTAACTCGTATACATACATACAGAAATATACGTTGGTAGAGGTACACTTTGGTACAAAAATGGAAAAAAATGTATGTAGGTTCGATTTCTGGCAGAGACACAATTTTTATTTTGTAAGCGTTCTCAATTTAAGTCAGTTGGTATTAATTCCGCTGTTTAATAAAATAAAATAAAATAAAATAAACCTCAGGGAAAGCAACTCAAACATGTGTAGCCACTAGAATTAACGTTCAATAAGAAAAAATGTCGGATTCAAATACCATTCAATATATATACATACATATATATATATATATATATATATATATATATATATATATATATAGATAGATAGATAGATAGATAGATAGATAGATAAACCACTCTATATACACACAACTTCCAACCACTCGCCTTCTATAATCAAACAGATACCAAAATCGATTAACCGCAGGCTTTCCGATAATTCCTCCAATGAATCCGTATTTAACAAAGCTAAGAAAGACTACGAAACAGCCCTAAAAGGTAGTGGATTCCCAGCAGTACTCACATACTCACTACAGAACACAAAAAAGGCCAACAGTAAAAGAAATATCATATGGTTCAACCCACCGTACAGCAAAAACGTAAAAACAAACGTAAGAAAAATATTCTTCAAACTCTTACACAAACACTTCCCGGAATCAAGCACCCTACACAAAATATGCAACAAGAATACAGTAAAAACCAGCTACAGTTGCACCGAGTACATGACACAAATAATAAAAAAGCATAACAGGAAAACTATCAACAAACCACACGAACAAATTGAACGCACGTAGAATAAAGGACGAATGTCCCTTAAACGGTAATTGCTTACAAAACAACGTAATATACCAAGCCACGATAAAATCACCAGATAATGAAGAAAAAGTATACATAGGAGTAACTGAAGGACCCGGGAAACAAAGAAATTATGCACACAAAACATCTTTCACAAATAGTAAATACGCGAATAGCATAATGCTTTTTAAATATATCTGGGAAATTAAAAACAAAACGCACATCACACCAAAAATATCTTGGAAAATATCATCAGCCTACAACAACTAATCCAAAACTTGCAAACTTTGCTTGTAGGAAGAAATAGCTATCATTACCTTCCCAGACTAAAATAAATTATTAAATAAACGATCCGAGCTCATCTCAAAATGCAGACATGAAAACAAATTTTTACTACGTTACTTAAAAATCGAAAACTGAACAGGTGGCTTTCTACATGAGAATTAAAATATTCAATTTTTGCAACGGGTTTTATTCATTAACTCTTCTTATTTATCAGGGTTCTGTCAGTGTATCGTTCCTTCTATTTTAAGAAAACTTTCTTGTGATTTCCAGTAACAAAATAGTGTCACATCTATCTATCTATCTATCTATCTATCTATCTATCTATCTATCTATCTATCTATCTATCTATCTCTCTCTCTCTCTCTCTCTATATATATATATATATATATATATATTCTGGATATTTTCCAATTTTGAGAACCGATTGATAAACAAAAATGGAAATTCTTTTTTATCTATATATATATATACAGGGTGTCCGTAAAGTTCGTGTGCACTTTGAAAAATTTATAACTTTATTTGTATTTGCGATAGAATTAATCTGTAAAAAATGTTATAAAGTTTAATGTACCTAGTTTTAAGTATAGTTATTGAATAATTGTTTACCACAAAATTTGCAACAATTTTTAGATAAGTAATTTTTTTTTCTTTTTTCCAGAATCAATTTGATCCATGGCTTCAACTGAGGAAAAAGTAAACTGTTTCCTTTGGTTGGCTGAACTGAAATCTATTATTGCTGTACTGAGAAAGTTTAGAATTGAATACAATAAAGAACCACCTCATAGAAACACTATTGCTAAATGGATGAAAAAATTTAAAGAGACAGGCTCCATCCATGATAAGCCACGGTCTGGAAGGCCATGTATCAGCGACGAAAGTGTTGCATCCATAGAAAAATCATTTACAACAATTCCAAGAAAGCCTCTAAGACGCGCATCATTAGAGTCCAGGCTCCCAAAGTCTAGTGTGCATACGATTCTACGGGCAAAACTTCACATGAAAGCTTACAAAATTCAATTACATCAACATTTGTTAGAAGAGGATTATTATGCACGGCTAACTTTCTGTCATCAGTTCAACGAAAAATTTCGCAATGATGATGCATTTGTGAGTAGTTTACTGTTCTCTGATGAAGCAAAATTTCACACTAGTGGCAAGGTCAACAGGCGTAATTGCCGAATTTGGGGAACTGAAAACCCAAATGAAACTGTTGAACATGAAAGGGACTCTCTTAATGTTAATGTGTGCTGTGCTTTGGGAAAAAATCGGATCATAGAGCCATATTTTTTTTAATATCGTGTTATTAACATTGACGGCCATTTAGATATGCTGCAGAATTACTTTATTCCGCAGCTTGAACAATTAAACATCAAAGATAATACAGTGTTTCAACAAGATGGAGCTCCTTGTCACTTTGCTCTGCGTGTTAGAGAGTTTCTAAATCTGGAATTTCCTAACAGATGGATCGGAAGGGGTGGACCATTCTATTGGCCTCCACGTTCTCCATTAGATTTTTTATGGGGACATATGAAAACAATTGTGTATGCAACTAAACCTAGCTCATTAGAAGATTTGAAAGCTAAAATAACTAATGTGATTTCAGGCATTACTGTAAATCAATTGGCAAATGTTTTCCGTGAACTGCAAAATCGTATTACCCTTTGTATTGCTAATGATGGAGAACATGTGGGAACTTAAATAAAATTTCAATAAAACCTTAAAAAATATCGATTTAATTCTTTCTAATACTTTTTACAAATTACTTCTATCGCAAATACAAATAAAGTTATAATTTTTTTAAACTGCACACGAACTTTATGGACATCCTGTATATATTAAGTTGGTGCAAAAATAATGTCGTTTTCTCACATATGTTACTATGTAAGAAAACGACATTATTTTTGCACCAACCTAATATATATATATATATATGTGTGTCTATAGGTGAGTATATATTTTGAAAGAAAATGTCTGTTTTAGTGTTTGACAAATGCTTCTTATTCTTCTTTCTTTCTCTGTTTCGTTCTTTCTCTCTCTATATATCTTTATTTTTTTCTATCTTTCTGTATTTCTTTCTTTCTAACTTTCTTTCTTTTTTCTTTCTTTCTTTCTTTTTTTCATTCTCTTTTCCATATTTTGAATTATTTTGTAACTTTTCTTCCTGTTTTCTTTTTCACTATTCATTCTTTCTTTTTCCCTGTCAGCTTCTGTTCATCTCACTTTCGCATTATTTTTTCTCTTTCCTGCGCTGCGCTGACCTGCTCCACGCCCTTCCTGCTTTTCTTCTTTTCTTATTGAAAATCTTTACAGGAAGTTCTGATCAGAAAGTTCACCGAATCCGAAAAGAAAAAGAAAACTTAATAATTCTATTTAAGTAATCGTTATGAAGAAATTTCAAAGATAACCATGTCTGCCGGATGTGATGTCATCTTCATTCAACGAACGCTCGGCCGGTCATTATTTTAAAGAACCTTTGATGCTTACAGGAATATAATTAAAACTACCGTTTATAGGCACACAAATATAAAAACATAGATCTTCTGTTAAGAAAGATTCACAATATATATATATATATATATATATATATATATATATATATATATATATATATATATATATATATATATATATTCACTCTCACCATAAGAACACAAATTATACATACTTGAGACAATTATTAAACAAGTCAATTATTAGATACACTTTATTCAAATAAATACAGGTTAATATTCGAAATATGCTCTTTCGCCGGGGTTCGATCTCAGACCACTTGTGTGTTTGGTAAAAACGCAACTACCTCAGATACACTATAAAGTGTGGATAAGTAAGGCACAAGGTCAAAGATAAAATGGAAAATATATTGTATTAATTTTCTAAGTACAGAGTGTAGAAAGCTTTGAGCTTCAGTCATGAAGAAGGTTCGTCAGTTAAGAGCAAATGTTTGGATTATAAAAATGGTGTACATCAGTAATTGGTAGAAATCTTTTCATGATGGCAAAAGAAATTTTTAGCATCAGACATGAAAAATATTTGCCATTTACGAAAGAGAAAATGTTGGATAACAATAATAATGTTCATGCATAATGGTTTTGTTTGATTGAAATCCATGCATGATGGAAAGAGCTAGGAACAACTCTTAGCTTCAGACATGAAAAATATTCACCATTTACAAAAGAGAAAATGTTGAATAACAATAATAATGTTCATGGAGAATAATTTTATTAGGTTTGAAATCCATGCATGAAGGGCTAGGAGCAACTCTTAGCTTCAGACATGAAAAATATTCACCACTAGCAGCATGGCCCGGCGTTGCCCGTGCTTGATTCAAAAATCATACGACTCATACAGCAATCGCTATCACTTGACTTAAAATATTTTTGCCCTTCCTTGCCTTTAAAGGAGTGCCGTTTGCCGTGCTGATGTTGCTACATGCCTTACTTCTTGCCTATCTCACACTGCGAATTTTTTCTAAGCTCTATACTAAACATTAAATCTGTTACGAAAAAAGAACTAAACAAAATGAACACAAAACGATCAGTTTTAAAAAAGGACTCGTAACTGGAAAAACCGAATGAAAAAAGAATGTTAACAACAAATACTTTTTCACGCCCAACCCAATCCTGCGGAATCAGAATCAACGTTGAGTTTAAGCAAGCGAATGAGCCAATTGGAGTAAAGTGCCATGCAGATTTAAATTTTTCCCACTTGTGACGAATGCAGCTATCGATTGTTTTGCATGCTAGCATGCTAGTCAACATTCGTGTTAGTCAACTGTTGGCTCTCACGCTGGCCAATAGAATCTTCCTGTCCATTCGTGGCAGCCAGCTCTAGGTTCTCACTCTGGCCAGTAGAAAATGGCCGCCAACTACATGAAAAGTGCCGTAGAAGCATGAAAAAATCGATTATTTCCACCATCGATGGGAGTTGGGAAATGCAAAGTCGGTCTTGGCCTTCCTGCTAACTTGGAGCATGTGCCTGCAAATTTTGGTGCAAATCCGTCGTTTCGTTACACACACACGCGCGCGCACACACACACACACACACGCACGCGCACACACACACACATACATCCTGCCTTTTATAGATAGAAATTTTCAAAAGAAAAAATGTTGGATAACAATAATAATATTCATGCATAATAAAAATATGTAACTCTTAATGAATTTTTTTTTTTTTTGTTATCGCTCGTCAACCCAGTTCTGCCATTCATTTTAATTTCGCTAGATAGGTTATGCGTTACTTTCAGCTCTCCTTCTTGCCTTCATTCTGTCTTGTGAGCATCAAATTTTCCAACACCACTTTCCTCATTATGTACCCAAGAAATTTCTGTTTCTGGTGTCCTGTTTGTTTCCTTTTTCTCTAAAATTTCGTCGTTGCTCAAATGTTCAGTCCATGGTATTTTCAGCATCCTTCTGTAGAACCACATTTTTGTTGCTTCAAGTTTCTTCTTCATCTGTGAGAAGATTGCCATCATTCACAGTTATATAGGATTATTATTATTATTACGTGGCGTTTCTGTACGCTTTTCTTTGTTTCTAACGGTATTTTCTTTTTCTTTTTTTATAATACATTTTGCTATTAGAAGGCATCTTTCGCTATCCTAATGCACGTTTAAATTTCAATATCTCAATTTCTGTCCTCTATTAAAACACTCCCCAGATATTTAAATTGTTGAACTTGTTTCATTTTGGTAAATTGCATGTTGTGCTATTCCTTTTGCTAACAACTATGCTTTCTGTCTTCTTGGAATTGATGTTTAGTCCTTTCTTCTCGCTTTCGCTCACTATTTTCTGCATGAGCTCTTGTTTTCTTTTCTGTGTCTGCTTTATCTGCATATCTTATGTTGTTAAGATCGTGACTGCCAATAATGATTATTACAGAATAGTCTCACTCTATCGATTGAATAAGTCCGGTGAGATGACACAACCTTGTCTTACACCCCATTCTAATTTGTATATTTATTGAATTCATTTTCTATCCGTATGCAGGCGGTTATTGGCCAGAATGGGTTCTGAACTACTCTAATATTCTTCCAAAATATGTCTAGGTTACCTGGCTGTTCTAAAAGTGCTTTATTATGTACTTCATCAAATGCTTTTGAATAATCTATAAAACATAGGTGTACATTCTTTTGCATTAAAAAATAGAAACATATATGAGACATAGTAATTCATCGAGCCCAGAATAATCTTCAACAGAACGCACTAAACGGTCGTTTCATCCGATTTGGGACTCATCAGCAGTGCGCATCCACTACCGAAAATCGAACCCGAACCAATTCGATACAACGCAGACGTCATACCAATTATACCGCGGGCCTCGGTGACGAAGAAAGCACAAACTAGACTCAATATAGCGCTGCTACTCACTCAATCCAAGTATACGGATTACCTCGGAACAGTGCCCCAAGAGCGACGTATGCTTATCGACCCTTAGTCGCTCCTCACGATCATTAGTCAGCTAGGATACACAGTGAAGAAATTTTGGCGGGGATTCCGAGTAGTCATATATAGTAATTCATCATGCGTTGTATTGAAACGGTCTGGGTTTGATTCTGGGTAGTAGATGCGCATTGCTGATGATTACTATATATGATTACTACATATGATCACCCACCAAATTTCTTCACTATATATATATATATATATATATATATATATACATATATATATATATAGGCGCGTGGTCGAGTGATTGGAAGATGATTTGTTGATGTTATCGTTCTGCGTCGAGGTCGATCCCAGCGTGCAGCACCTTTGCAAAAACCATACCACGGGTGGACCCAAGCCTTGTGAGTGAAATTGGGTAGACGGAACTCTCGTGGACCGTCGATAGCTGTGCTAGCACGAAGTCACAAGTCGAGAGATTGAGCATGCTGGCATTGTTCAAATTGTTGATCACGCTAGATAACACGCCTTTCCCCAGAAACTGTAACTAAGGTCTGCTCAGCATAGTTGCAATATAAACTACCGGTGGACTCTGTGGGTGCTTAACAAACACAAATGTGCCTGAGGAGCGTCTGCAATAGGGATTAGCTAGCCGCCTTAATAGACGGGCATCCTCGAATACGAGTGGTCACCAATATATATATATATATATATATATATATATATATATATATATATACAAGTTAATCATATATTCACTAAATCTAGTATATCCAACTCAGTTATTCTTCCCCCGTTAGCGATTTGCAAAAAACCAACATCGTTTACAACTTTAAGTGCCCTCTGGAAGATTGTATCTCCAACGTATTAAATAATATTTACGTTGCTCACAGCACAAACTCGCTTTCACGATGCTTGACTCAAGATTCGAATGATAACTCTAACATTTTTAAGCATTTAAAACATGCCTGGCCGCATACACAATTCCGGAAATCCTTGTTGAAAATACAACTATACTTAAACATGAAAACAATAAACAAAAACTAAAAATTCCTGAAGCTATATACATAAAACAGTTGAAACCTAACCTGAACAAAATAACTATGAAATCTCCACAAATATTCTTAAATGCCTATAATTGATAACAGAAGCCATTGGTTTATACCAACGGCTTCCTATACTTAACACTTCTCGTTTTCACTCTCGTGTGGTCATGTGTGATTTTCGCTTCCAGCGTCTCGTATGCACGAGATTGTCGTTGCTTGAAAACCTTCCATGCTAACAAAGACAGACTATAATTATTGCCATGTCCGTATATTGTTTAATATATTGTAATGTGATTGTCATCTTTAATGATGGCTTCTGTAAACTGAAAGATTAGATAAGATTAAAAAAAATGCATCAATATGGTGATTTTCTTAATGATAATGTTGTTAAGCTTATCAGACGATATGAAAGGAATTTACATAAAATAAATAGACAAAACTTATCTATATTATTTAATGAAACATGCATCAATGAAAAAATGCTGCTTAAGTACACACAATATATATATATATATATATATATATATATATATATATCAGTCAGTTATCTATCTATCTATCTATCTATCTACTAGGCTTGTGCAGCATGTTAATGCGTCTATATTAAACATATATATACGCATATTTTCGGCTTTGTACCACATCTAAGCTACGCTTGGAAAATCACTATATATACGCCTATTTATAGTTGTGTAGTATGTAATTTATATATGTTTACAGATATGCGTATGTCGTTTCTAATGTTTATATAATTATGTAATTGTAATATCCATACATAACTCTGTATATATATATATATATATATATATATATATATATATATATATATATATATTTCAAATCACTTCTGAAAGAATTACTACTTTTACAAGTCAACGTACACGTACACAAATATGTTGATTAATAATATAATAATATAATATTATATCATTTTATTATAGAATATATATAAAACATAGGTATACATTCTTTTGCTTTTTCACATTAAAAATAGAAACACACACATATATATATATATATATATATATATATATATATATATAAAATTTTGAACCAATTTCAGTATTTGTCTTGGTAAAAAAAATCTTAAACTGCAATCTTATCGACTTATTTACATATTCAGCATTCTTCATTGTATCCAGAATAAAATAAAAGTTTGCTTATCTCAGCGAAAACTCAGAGGCCACTAAATCATAGTAAAGAGATAATGCGGTTAAGAATCTTGCTCAAGAAGAGATTTTTTTTTTTTTTGGATAATCCGATAAAAATGTTTCACTAAAAACTGCCGATAAAGAGGTAACATTGCAAAGTAAAAAAAAATCCAAAACGTAAAAAAGCTTTTCTAATTCAATCGGAAAATTATTGACTTTAATCTTTGGCATAAGTTTGAGATTCGATTTTCAGATCAGACCATTGCTTGTGAAAATGTTCTGTTATGCCGTAAGTTTTATATTGTGTCTGTAGAAAAGTTGCTTTCTTACTGAACGCATCTTTGTTGATTTCTTTCCTTTGCATCGCATTCTTAAGTACTCAACCGACATTTTATTGAATTTGAACGTCAAAATTGAATTTACATCTTTTTATATTACTTTCTCTTAATTTTCTTGTCTTCGTTCTTTTTTTTTCTTTATTGTTTATTTAATTTCTGATTTCAGTTTCTCTCATTTCTTTTTCTCTTCTTTTTATCATCGTTTTCTTTTTCTTTCTGCTTCTTTTTACTTCTTTTCCGCTCTCCTTTATTCATTCTTTGTTTTTTTCTTTCTTTCTCTTTCCCTCGTTGTCTAATTTTCTTCTTTTCTCTTCTTCCTTTTCTCTTTCTTCTTTTTCTTCTTCCTTCGTTCATTTTCGTTCATTTTCTCTTTCTTTATGATTTCTACTTCGTTCATATGGTGTTCTTCTTATTATTCTCCACCGATAGTCAAAGGGGACACATTCTATGTGACCCGCTATCAAAATTCTCAAAACCAAATTTCGTAAAAACGAACAGTGAAATTCAGAAAGGCAGGCAAAAATCCGTCCCAATAAAAAGATTATCAACGGAATTATGCGATCAGAGGCTGCCTCAAATGAAAATCATTTTGACACGAACATGTCATCAAAGGATGTGGCAACACAGAAGCCAATCCAATTAATTCATCCAGCGAAATTGAGATTCCTTAACGTCAAATCAGACCCTCAAAGAAATAATAGTTTTCTTAATTATTTTTCGTTTTCGTTTTCTTTCTTGCATTCCCACCAATAGGGTTTACTATCTCTTAGAGATCAAATATCTGCAAGTTTCTTCGGATGTCCATCACATGTTGTTAGTATTGATGCGACAGTAGTATGAATAGTTACAGTTCTTTGGCTTTGCGGTTTTTTTCAGCTTCTTTGTAAAAGTCTAAATCCTCGAATGGTTACTAGCACTATCTTCCTTTTCATATTACACAGTATCTATTTAGATCTTCATATTTGCTTTCAGTTACATTTTGTAGATCGCCAGAACGGGTAGTATCTTTCGTTGTCTTTTTTATTCACAGAACGATTCTTATCTCCTTCCTGTTCTGTACATTTTCATGAATAGCCATAAACTTTTCTATTTTGTTCAGTTTCTTAAGGAGAAGTATATCCTTCTCCTAATTTTCCCTTGCTATCTATAAATATTTTTACTTTATCATGGCTTTCCACAACTTTCTATCTCGTGTGGCTTATAGAATGTTTATAACTTTAATAAAACTCTCGCCATGATTCAGCCATCAGTCAACACAAAATCACCTGGTAAGTGACTCGTTGCATTCGCCTATGTCTCTTGCTCTCACTATGTCTCTTGAGAATTGAGTTTTTCGGGCCTTTCTTCCTCATCACGTGTCCAAGTAATTTCAGCTCTCTTTTCTTGATTCTTAGTGTAAGTGTTCTTTCTGTTGCCATTTTATTTAAGACTTCCATGTTGCATACTCGCTCCGTCCATGGAATTCTCACTATCCTTCTGTAGAATCATATTTCTCGCCTCTAGTTTGTTCGTCATCTGTGAGGAGATTGCCTAGCATTCAATGACATATAAGAGGATGAATACCACACAGCAATCCAGCACTATATTCAGTGTTTTAACGAAGTTTTTTTTTTTCCGTTTCTCAGCAACTTGCTTAACTTTTGTTAATACCTCTTTCGCTAATCCAGTGCGTGTTCAGATCACGATGTCGATTTTAAAACGCTTGCCATATATTTAAGTTTCTGCGCCTGTTTGATGCTTATAGCTCCAATTCGTAATTCGCATCTTGCGATTTCTCTTGCTAATGACCAGGTTTTCTGACATGTTGCAATTGAGGGCCAGTGATTTTCCTTTCGTTCTCTTCTACCACCCTGTCTAGAAGACGTTTTCTTTTATTTCTACACTGTCATTTTCCTTTTAAGTTCAGTAAAACACTAAGGCACGGTAGATTAATGGTTAGCGGCTCGGACTGAGGAATCCTTCGGCCTGAGTTCGAATTCCAGTCGAATCCATTGCGTTCACTTACGTGCTAATATCCTTGGGAAAAGTATGAATCCTCTTCTTCTCCCCACCCCAGCTATGGATAAATAGCAGGACAGACCGGGCTCTATAGCCTCGGATGGCAACTGGTCTATCGCAGAAAAAAATGGCAACCTACTACGGGAAAAAATTGCCTCGTCAGTCATGTATCGAAAGAAACATGATCACGCATGGCACGTAAATGACTGAAAACACTAACAAAATAATCAGATTATAGTTACATGATATAGCTATATAATGTTTATCTTCATTTCTATAAATGTTTGACGAGAATAGGTAGCCGGATTGTTAACCTCATCTTCATTGTCATATTCACGACGTTTCGGCCGGTGTACGGTCTGGATTTCGTCAGGTGATATATGTTGGAATTTCGAACCGTAGATTGTTCTAGATCCTCGTGCCATGCCTCCTCTGGGTATCTCAGTTTCAGTTATCTCCCTTTAGTAACTCAACTCTCTATGTTTTTCCTCACCTCAGGTATTGGACTCACTGGATTACTTCAGCCTTTGGGCCATGTGTCCAATGGTAAAAGCCTTGGTTGAAGCAACTGAAATTACGTTATTATTGTCGATTATACATTCCAGATCACGAATCTATATATAAAATTCTGTGACTTCCTTTACTCCGTCCACCTTCTAAAATAGCCATAGATTGACAGATCGAAACCATATTTTGCGTAGAACTGCAAACAGGTAATGCGTGGGTACAAAGTACAGTTTGTTTTACTAGGGTGTGTAGCTTAGTACAATAATTTTTTCATTAATTTTTGGGAAAAAATTAAAAGTTTTATTATTTAACATACAAAACACTCCCACAATTTTTAAAATAATTTAATGATTAAAATAACAAATACTTATTTAATAAAAATGCAATATTGATTTATGCAATTCTTTTCTTTAAGTTTTTATAAATACAAGAATCCAGTTTCCAGTTCGCTTGGCAATTGTGAGCACTAGAAACAAATCACAAGAAGAAACGCTCCCCAAAGTTGGAATTTAGCTTCAGAAAGAAATATTTACGCAACGCCAGTTTTATGTGGCATGCAAAAAGAGTAAGAAATTCTAAGAATTTATTCTTTGCTGTTCAAAATTAAAAAGGAAAAAAAAGACATATTCTTAAAAACTATTGTTTACCATGAGTCCTATAAAAATTAAATTAAATTAAAGAAATTATCAAACCGCGAAGTAGGTTTTTTGTCAAAGTATTTTTCCAAACAAATCAGCTTATTAGAATTTCATTGATTGGTTTGAGAAAATTGAACGAAACGTAGAATTTGTAAATCTTGACAAAAAATGTTAGCGATAACTTCGACAATATTAAATACTGTGAGGATTTCAATACGCGTTTGCAAAAACGTTAAAAAAAAAAAAGTGATGAGCTATTTTGTAAATGTCGAAGTGAAAGAGAGAAAATATATTCATGACTTTCCTAAAGGCATTAGTTTAAAGTAAATATTAGAAGTCTCAGCTTTTATACTGAATTCCTTGAATTTCACTTTTTTTCTCCTCAAAGCCCACAAAGACCAATTCCAAAAACTCGCTAGAAAAAGATAATTAAACACAATGGAGATTATTTTCCCGATTAAAACTTTTCAGAATTAAAAAAAAAAAATCTTCTGCATCAGTCAAGAAAACCGGATTATTTTTTATTTATTTTTTTGTTAGCAGACATGATTGAATGACTGAGGTGATATTCATTAACCGTTAAGCAAATAGAAATGGAATCGACAAACCGAGTTCAATTCCAGCTAAGAGAGTTTTTGTTCCATGTCCTTAGGGAAGTATTAATCCATCGCGTCTCTCGCCTCAGCTCTGAATAAGCTAGCAGAGCCAACTAGGGCATTGCAGATTTGTTTAATCACTCCACCCTAAGCAAGGTGATAAAGCCACTAAGACGCAAGGCTTATTGGGAATGAAAA
>OZ010603.1:57075539-57098039 GCA_963932145.1 Acanthosepion lycidas | reverse complement strand
AGCCACTAATATGCAAAGTAATAAAGCCACTTAGATACAAGGAGTGTTAGAAAATTAAAAAATATAAATAAAAATAAAACCTTAACATCAACTATGAATACGGCCACAATGTACTGACTGTATTCGGGAATTAAAACTTAAGTAGCTTATATACTATTTGCAAAAGTAATTTTTTTACCATTTTTCTCCCAAGCATGTCAATAAAACTACTAAAACGCCAGGGAGCTATTGAGTGTTAGAGAATATGTGAAAAATACTATTAACAAGAGAGAACAATAAAAGAAAAGGAATTTAGAAGATAAAAGTTAACGATTAACGTTAGATTTAAATTTTTGAAGATCAAAATTGACAGCGAAACAAGGAGCCAGAATAGAGTTCCACAAGCGAGAAGTGCGATACAAGAGATTGTTAGCATAGAACGTACGGTTGCAGCTAACCATTTCAACTGGGAAATAATGATAACGACAATCTCGTACTGCACTTAAATTCATAAGGCCTATGTATCACAGAGGAAAGTTCTTCAGAACAATTACAATAAAAATATTTCTAGAAACGGCATAGAGAAGCTGCAGTAGGAAAATGACTGAAGGCGTGATGTCAGTTTAGGACCAATAACATTGCAGATTCTTTGAATTTCATCAAGAATCTCTAGATACATAGCAGGTGCATCAGACCAGATATGACATGAATATTCAAAGTATTATCTAGACTTTTCCATGCAAAAACCGTTAACCACCACAATTGGTCTAGAGAAGCGAAAGCCATAATGCTCATGTGAAAGAAGAGTCTACGAGTGTTAGATGCTTAACCATTTCAGATTTGATTAGAGCATTTAAAAATTGGTAGACGGCTAGAGAGTTAGAAAGGTTAGATTGTTCTCCTATGTTCTAAAAGACAAAAACGACAGAAGATCATTTCAAACAAGCGAGAAAGAAAGAAGAAATGAGCCACTTATTATATAGTTTAGAGAGTACATTTCTTAAAGACTATTGTTGCAGGTATACCACCAAGTCCACAGGTTTTTAGGGTATGTACTTTAGAGGTGATAGCAGATACCATATATATATATATATATACACACACACACACACACACACACACACATATATATATATATATATATATATATATATATATATATATATATATATAATTGATTCGAAAATTATAACAAATATGTTATAAAATCGCTACAAAAATAGCTATTTTGTTTCAAAACTTCTGGTGTCTTATCAACTGATGGTGTTGGATGTTAAATAAATATTATTCTACATTCAACACCATCACTTGATAAGACACCAGAAGTGTTAAAAGAAAATGGCAGTTTTTGTAGTGATTTTATAACACATTTATGTTA
The DNA here is from genome assembly GCA_963932145.1 of Acanthosepion lycidas. Taxonomy (NCBI): domain Eukaryota; kingdom Metazoa; phylum Mollusca; class Cephalopoda; order Sepiida; family Sepiidae; genus Acanthosepion; species Acanthosepion lycidas. The sequence continues at coordinate 57,096,682 of OZ010603.1, read as the reverse complement.
TAATTTTCGAATGAATTATATTTTCTCTACTCTGTATTGAGCACTCTTTTAAGAATAGTAGTTTTTGGTTATTGGAATTTATTCCGTATACACTTATACGTGTATGTATGTACATATATATATATGTAATCGCATGGGATCATCAACTGTTGTAGTTGGAGCCCTCGTATTAGTTGGAAAACATTCCAGTGGACTCATTGAAGGGATTCCTGGTAGCCCATGTCTTAAAGAAATATAAAAAAAAATTTTCTCATGAGTACGGTCCGCACCTTACGAAGGGCTTTATCTATGTAAAATATGTGTTTGTTTTGTTTTTTTAGTTGGTCAGTGGAAAATGTCATGATGCCTTAAGTCTCTGGGCGTGACCCGGAAAGACATGTGTACAGACCAGAAAGAAATATAATAATAATAATAATAATAATAATAATAATAATAATAATAAATTTACCATTCGCCTGTGCATTGAATATTGCTACCATATATGGTCTGGTGCTTCTGATTATATGTCTTGAGTTTCTTGATATAATTAAAGAAGCGTCTATAATGTTATAAGTCCTAACCTGTCATGTAAGCATCAGTGACTTTCCCTTCATTTTTTTCAATAAATATTTTAACTGCTTGAATTTAAGCAACTGTGTTTCATTGTTTTATTATTGGAATATCTATCTTTCTTTTTATTTGCCATGTCCTTTCAGGACGAAGGCGATCATGTTTCTCCCCACCGCCTCTATCCCTTGCAGCTCTCATCAAGTTCCTTCCCTCTGCTTTCTCCCTCAGACCACCTCCTGTCATCCTCTTGCTTAAGTCCACTAGGTATGTCTCGCGTTGTTTTACCTTGCCTCTCTTTCCCTCTATTTGACCCGTGAGTATCAGATTCTCCAGGCCCTCCTTCCTTTCTTTTTATGTGCCATGTCCTTTCAGAACGTAGGCGATCATGGCTCTCCACCTCCCTCCATCTCTTGCAGCCCTCAACAAGTTCCTTCCCTCTGCTTCCTCCTTCAGACCACGTTCTGTCATCCACTTTCTCAAGCCTGCCAGGAATGTCATGCGCTGCTTTCCCTTGTCTCTCTTTCCCGCTATTCGACTCGTGAGTATCAGATTCTCCAGGCCCCCCCTTCCTCATTATGTGTCCCAGAAACTTCAGCTGCCTCTTCCTGATGTTAAGCATAAGCCTCCTCCTTGTTTGTAACCTCTCTAAGACCCTATCGTTGTTCACACGCTCGGTCCATGATATCCTTAGCATCCTTCTGTAGAACCACATCTCTGTCAGCTCGAGTCTCTTCTTCAGCTTTGAGAAAATCGTCCAACATTCGCTGCCGTAAAGATGTAACTGTAAGTTCTACTCTAATAGTTTCTTCTCTCGCACTTCTTGCGTGTTTCGTTTTCTTACTTCCCTGTCAGTTGTGATCCTCAAAAATTTAAATGCAACGTCAGTCGCTATCTTCTGTCTTCCTGAAACCTGTTCTTTTATTGTCCTTTCTCCTCATTTGCATTTTCTCATTCTCTTTCACTCTCAGTAATCCCTTGCGAATTAGTGGAATTATCGCCTTGATTGTGTTGAAAGGATTAACTTAATAATAATAATAATAATAATAATAATAATAATAATAATAATAAATCTGCAACTTCTACGGGAAGGAAACTGAAAGAAACTGGTACCAACACCACCCAGACCCAGTTACGGAGATAGGACCTGTTACAATTCTATGGGACTACACAATTCACACTGACAGAACAATCAAGGCCAACCGTCCAGATATTGTTATTAAAGACCACAAACAAAAACGGTGCCTCCTTATTGATATGGCAGTCCCTGCTGACTGCAATGTATCTTTGAAGATATTCAAAAAGCTGTCAAAATACAAGGACCTTGAAATAGAGTCTCGAAAATGTGGCATATGGGAACATCAACAATCCCTGTTGTAGTTGGAGCCCTAGGACTGGTTGGAAAAGATTGCAGTAGACTAATTGAAGGGATTCCTGGAAGTCCATGCCTCAAGGAGATACAAAAAATTGTTCTGACAAGTACAGCCCACACTTTACGAAGGGCTTTATCTATGTAATTTTTTTTTTTTTTTGTCAGTGGAAAGTGTCATGATGCCATTTCTAACCTTAGGTCCCTGGGTGGGACCCGGAAAGAAATGTGTAAACGCCAGAAAGCAAAGAAAATAAAAATAACAATAATAATAAAATAAGAGCACTTTCCAGTGATGTAAACAGAAATGTTTGCATAAGACAAAATGCAAAACCAAAGAAGCATCAGAATCTGTCAGTTTTAATAAGTCATATTTCATTTTTCGGATCAATTATTCTACACAGATTTTATAACCGTCTGCAAATCTGTCAGTTGCAATAACAATTACTCCCTCCTATCTCCGTCACTATGCTGTCCTAGGTAAAGAACATAAACTACGACAAACAGGAAGGCCTCGGATCAGGAGGTTTTGAGGAGCATGACCCGGGGTGGTAGCACCTGTTAGGGTCCCAGCTATGGGAAAATATATGAAAGTGTAAAAATAGGTTTTAATACCAGAAATACTTTGTAAAAAAATTATTACCAGTAAAATACGTTTTTGAAGAAAAAATACTTTTAGCGGCAATACATTTTTGGGAAAAAAATATTACCAGCAATATATTTTTGAAGGAAAAATATTACCAAAATTAAATTTTTGACAAAAGAAAATATTACCCGCAAAAAGAAAAAAAAATGTCAGCATTAAATAACGCATTGAGGTGTATATGCTGTAAAACAAACCAAACCAAACCAAACCAAACCAAACCAAACCAAACCAAAACGTCACTATATATCTTCTCATAGCAATATTCATTCATTTACTATGATATATATATATATATATATATATATATATATATATATATATATATGTGTGTGTGTGTGTGTGTGTGTGTGTGTGTATGTGTGTGTGTATACATATGCGTGTTAATCGCTATCTAGGCAGGATGTGTGTGTATGTGTAACGAATGCATGGCCGCAATTTTCGACGGATTTGCACCAAAATTTAGATGCACATGCTCCAAGTTAGCGGGAAGGCCAAGACCAAATTGCATTTCCAAACTCCTATCGATAGTGGAAATAATCGGTACTTTTCATGTAGTTTGCGGCCATTTTCTACTAGCCAGAGTGAGAGCCTACAGCTCGCTGCCACGAATAGGCTGGAAGATTCTATTGGCCAGCGTGAGAGCCAACAGCTGACTGACACGAATGTTAACTAGCAAAAAAAATCGATAGCTGTATTCGTCACAAGTGGGAAAAATTTAAATCTGCATGGCACTTTACTCCAACTGGCTCATTCGCTTGCTTAAACTCAACGTTGATTCTGATTCCGGAGAACTGGATTAATTGTGTGAAAAAGTATTAGTTGTTAACATTCTTTTTTCATTCGGTTTTTCCAGTTACGAGTCCTTTTTTAAAACTGATCGTTTTGTGTTCATTTTGTTTAGTTCTTTTTTCGTAACAGATTTAATATTTAGTATAGAGCTTAGAAAAAATTCGCAGTGTGAGATAGGCAAGTAGTAAGGCATGTAGCAACATCAGCACGGCAAAGGGCACTCCTTTAAAGGCAAAGAAGGGCAAAAATATTTTGAGTCAAGTGATAGCTATTGCTGTATGAGTCGTACGATTTTTGAATCAAGCCCGGGCAACGCCGGGCCATGCTGCTAGTAGGCTATATAACAGTATCAGAAACAAAAGCGGAGATAATGAAACAAAGAAAAGAAACTTATTTAACGATGTTTTTCAACGACGTGTGTTAGATTCGGTTTCTTCAGGTTGGAATAAAAGACAAAATAAGGTAATTTAATTTATTGCCCCTCTTATCCTCAAAAGTCCCAACACATTTTCCTGACAGACAGTTTGGGTTTTCATTCCGACCTAAAGAAGCCAAATCGAACACACGTCGGCGAAATGCATTGTTAAAAAGATTTTTCCACTTTTTCCCATTATTTCCATATGTATACATGTATGTGTGCGCGTTTAGTGACACATAGATACATAAAAAGAAAGAAAGAAAAGTAGTAAGAGAGAGAGAGAGAGAGAGAGAAGGAAATTCAGTATAAGATATTATGTGAAAATCAATAAATGTGAGTCTTGACATTTATAAGTTAAATTTCCATCTGAAATAGGTTTCAGGCTACAAACTTATTGATCCACTTATATATATATATATATATATATATATATATATATATATATATATATAAAAGGAAGAGGTTATAGTTGTTCCAACGAGAGAAAAGTGTGTATATTAAAAAGAGAGAAGCCGCAAACGTTTTTGGTTGTAATGTGGATTTTTAAAAAAATATTATGTTTTATTTTCCATAATTTTGCTACACGAGTTTCCGGTCTCGCGACCGTCATCAGGCAAAGGGTGGAGATCTCCACATATGATTAAAAATAATTAATTTTTTTTCTTTATGTTTTTCAATGTTAAATATTCTCGATATGAGACATTTTCTTTTTTGTGTTAGCGATCCAAACGTCTTTCTAGAACTGACAGGGAAAAGTTCTGCGTGAATGGTGATAAAACAATTAAGATTGGTTCGAGAAATGGTGGAGTAGTTATCGGCATGCTTATCTTTTAATGACCCCTGTGTGCCCTTAAATCTATTTCCATTTTCGTGTGCTTTTGTCAGCATGCGTCTATATATGTGCATATCCCCTCTCCATACGTACACACTGTCTCACTACGAGGAATCAGTGAACACATCTGTACACCCACACACACGTGCACTCACACACACACACACACACACACACATACCGTCTCATTACAAGGAATCAGTACATACACACACATACACACATACGTACATACACATACTTCCCAAATTACATGGATTCAGTATACATACGCACACACATACATACACACATATATATGTACACACATACTTCCTAAGTTGTGTCAGGTTTGTGGGCGTGCCTGTGAGTAGTTCTCCTGCTTTTGTCAATATGTGGGTATATATATACACACATTCGTGCTCCACAAACACCCGCATGTGAGCGTGTGTGCATGTATGTGAGTGATTTGATCACTGTATTTGCTCACCTTGTGTGCATGTTGTGTGCTTTTGCGTGTGGGGTTATGATGTATTTAGTTCGGGTTTAAATTTTTTTATACAGTTTTTTTCTTGTATTTGTAGGTACGAGTAATTGTCTGTTTGATATATCGGCATGATATTAAATTTACCCTGGTTACATTTGAAAATGTGTTGTGATACAAAAAGTTTTCTGTTGTCTGGCAATTTTATGTTGCTTTTGTGTAGGGAGACCCTGTTGTTCAGTTGTTGGCTGATGCCTGTATATAACTTCTTGCATTTTGTGCATTTAAGTACATAAATTACATTTTTGGAGTTGCAGTTTAAGTTTTTATTTATTATGAATGTTGTTTTGGGGTTTTCAAAAGTGTAAGAGTTTCCTTCTATAATGATGTCACAAACCCCATATCTTTTTTTGTTGCATTTTGTGACTCCCTGTATTGTGTGTTGGTTAAATGTAGATGAGGTTAATATGTGTTTTAGGTTTTTAGATTGGCGTTTGCTTTTAATTATTTTGGTTGTTTTTAGTATATTATTCAGTTTATTATTCTTGCTAAGTAGGTCTAGATTTTTTGTCATTTCTGTGAATATTTCTGGATTGTTTTTGTTGTATGTTGAGACATATGCTAGAGTTTGTTCGACGTTACGTTTCTTTTTATTTCTAAGTTGGTCTAGAGGAATTTTTTTCGCGAGTTCAAAACCTTTGTTTATTAGTGTTGTGAGGTAGCCTCGTTTTTTTAGAGTTTTATGTAGTTCTTCTAAGCGGGTTTTTCGGAGGTGTTTATCAGTCACTATTGTACAAATTCTACGTGCTAGGGAATAGGGATGAATTTTAGGCAACTTTTTGGGTGATGGCTCTTGAAATGGAGGTATTGTTGGGTATCTGTGGGTTTGTGGTAGATATCTGTGATTATGTGGTTGTTTTTATTTCTAATGAGTATATCTAAAAATGGTAATTCGTTAAAATTATATTCTTGCGTGAATTTGATTTTTGGGTGTAAGTTTTGAAGTAGTCTGTGGAATTGGTTAATATCACCCCGTGAGGATTTCCAAAAGATGAAGCAATCATCTAAGTATCTTCCCCAAGATTTAGTGAATTGGGTTTTTATATTTGCCCCATATATTTCTTCTATCATTTCATAGAAGTTTTCTTCTAGGTAAGTTAATGTTAGGGTGGCATATGTTGGTGCCATTTTTGTTCCCATCGCAGTACCTAGGGTTTGGATATAGTTTTTGTTGTCAAATTCAAAGGTGTTATTGTTTAAAATTAGGTCTATACTATCGATAATAAACCCTTTAGTGAATCTCGGATGTAGTATTTCTGGATGTTTTTCAATCCAGAATGAGATTGCTTTTTTTCCTAGTTCACGGGGTATGTTGCTGTATAGGCTACTAATGTCAAAAGTAGCCATAAGCGTTCCCGGATCTACCTTTTGTGGTATGCAGCTAAGGAAAATGGATATCGTCTCTGATGTGGCTTTTAATTTGTTTAGTATATGGTTGCAATATTATGTCTATTAGGTTACTGAGTTTGCTAGTTGGACAGGCTGGTCCTGCTTCTATTGGTCTGAATGTAAGGTCACTGGGGTTTGGGATTATGTATTAAGATTTTTGTGTCTGGATAGCTGCTTTTATTTCACTCGATTTGTGAATTTTAGGTAGTCCGTAGAAATTGCTTGTTTTTTGTACAAAGTTTATTAGGAAATCCTTCTCTTTTTTTCTTAATATTTTATTATGTGTTGTGCAGAGTTTTGTAATTTTTGTTATAATGTTTTTGCCTATGTTAGTGTCAATTACTTTGTAGCTGTTCCTATCCTCTAGTGTTTCTAGAATTTTTGTTTTATATAGTATGTTCTGCCCATGATTACTATAGCGCTGCCTTTATCTGCTTCTTTTATGATTTTATTATTATTTTTCTGATGCCCAATAACGCAAGTCTTTGTCTGTATATAAGGTTGTCGAATGGTTTGGATTTTTCTTGTGGGTTGAGGTTCCAGAGTTTCTCAAAGGTCGCGAGGCAGGAAACACGTGTAGCAAAATTATGGAAAATAAAAAGAAATATTTTTTTAAAATACACATTACAACAAAAAACGTTTGCGGCTTCTCTTTTCTTTTTAATATATATATATATATATATATATATATATATATATATATATATACACTATTATGTACATTTTTGTTTCATTACATTGAGAACTGTTTCATTAAAGCCTGCACTATGTGTGCGACATATCGTAATTTTATTACCATATCCATATCAATATCTATCTTAAATAGATAGATATTGATATCTATCTATCTATATATATATATATATATATGAAGCGTATATATATATATATATATATATATATATATATATATATATATATATGTATCTATGTAGCGCATATATATATATATATATATATATATATATATATATATATATATACACTATTATGTACATTTTCGTTTCATTACATTGAGAACTGTTTCATTAAAGCCTGTACTATGTGTGCGACATATCGTAATTTATTACCATATATCCATATCAATATCTATCTATCTATCTATCTATCTATCTATCTATCTATATATATATATATGAACCGTATATATATACATATGTATCTACGTAGCGCATATATATATATATATATATATATATATATATATATATATATAAGCGATACAGATCAAAAGTTTCAAAGCCACTCCCACAATTAGCATGAGATGAACTTGACAAGACTAAACGAAGGTATTTTGACAAGAGCAACATTGAATCATAAATTGCATTTTTTCTTTTTATTATAATAAAATTTCTAATAAAATCATGCCTCGCGTTTTTTAAAACCATGTATTATAATTTTCTCTTATTTAAAATACAAAGCAATTACTTTTGGGGCCAATTTAAAAAATTACCACGAGTCACTTAGAACTTCTGACCTGTAGTGTAGAAACGCGCAAGCGAGCGTATAAGCACTTACACTTAGCTCCAGAGCGGACAGACACACAAACACAGACACACACACAAACACAGACACACACACAGACAAATATTTTATTATATATATATATATATATATATATATATATATATATATATATATATATATGTATGTATGTATGTATGTATGTATGTATGTATATGTATATGCATAAAGGTGTGAGCATTTGCGTGTGTGTGTGCATAATTTTATCTGTGGCTAATATGGCGAGGGTTTAAAATGGAAAATAAGCAAAAAACAAATAAAAAAAAGGTTAGTCAGTGAGTCTGCGGCAAAATTTGAGCAATCCTTAAATGGGCTTCGTTCCAGCCATTGCCAAGTTTTCTCCCACATTCCTATTCTCTTCATCCATAAAATATGGCCGCTTTTGTGTGAATGAAATGATGCTTTTGATCTTTGCCGCTGGCTATACACTGACCTGAGGTCAATCATCAGTCTGAACCCGAAATTAATATTTTTTTCTGAAAATCTTCGCTTGTTTGCTCGATATAATCATTTTGGCACATCCTCACCGACACGGCAATGAGTGAGATTAACTAATTCTCCATTTTTTGCTATTCCCTCCCCCTTCTTCTTCTTCTTCTTCTACGAAAGACGGCGATAGTCATAAAACGAGGAGTCATAGACGAAGAAATTAATAATAATATTAATAGAGAGAGAAGTAAAGAATATAAAAAGAGAAAACGATGTTAGATAAGAAGACATCGCAAAAAGACGTAGTAGGAAAGCACAAAGGTCACCAAGATAAATGAGAAGAAAAAAATAAAAATAACAAGAAAAAAAGGGGGGGGGAAGAGGAAAAAGACAAAAAGGTCGTCCATAAGAAAATCATTATTATCTCTCCCTTATTCGTCGCCTTCCTGACTATCTTTGTCATTTACTTTTGTACATTTGTTTCTTTTTCGTATTATTGATTTTCTTTCATCGTCTTCTTGGTTATTTTCGTCTTCTTCTACATCTCCTTTTCTGTCTCATTATTATTATTATTATTATTATTATTATTATTATTATTATTATTATTATTATTATTATTATTTCTTTTGATTTCTGGTGTGTATACATTTCATTCCGGGTCCGCCCAGTTAACTAAAGTTAGAAATAACATCATGACATTTTCCACTGACCAATTAAAAAACAAAACCAAAAAAAACAAACATATTTTAGATAGATAAAGCCTTACATAAGGTGTGGTCTGTACTCGTGAGAACAATTTTTTGTGTATACTCCTGAGAACAATTTTTTTGTAAAATTATTATTATTATTATTTTATTTCTTTTGATTTCTGGTGTGTACCTATGGTTAGAAAAGCCATCATGACATTTTTATGACACACACAAAAAAAATGTACATAGATAAAGCCCTTCGTAAGGTGTGGGCTATACTCGTGAGAACATTTTTTTTTTTTGTATTTCTTTAAGGTATGGGCTCCCAGGAATCCCTTCAATTAATCTATTGGAATCTTTTCCAACCGAGGGCTCCAACTATAACAGGGATTGTTGATATTCCCATGTGCCACATTTTTGAGATTTTTTTTTCATATGCCTACAGGTGTAATAACCTAATAATGTTCTGCTTTTGACTGACTTCTCTTTGAGTGAAAAATTAAAATTTATCTTTTAGTGGCTAGCAGGTTGAGAAATGACCCGAAATGTATTTATTTTTTCCATTTCTTTCCCTTGTTTCTATCCCTTTTTGTCTAATGAAATCTTTGATCGCTTTTCCACCAAAATGTAGTAGGTCTGATGGTCTACCCTATAAAACTAGATAAGTATCACTCATTGGCGTCGGAAGGTTAAACATTGAAAACACACTTGTGCGACCCTCTCATAATGTAGGGATTCGTAAATTTTATACCATTTTCTAATGAAAATTTTCCTTTTCATTCTAAGTTTCTTTGACTTTAATTCTTTCATTTCCAATTTTTTTCTTACTAATTGTGTTATTTTCCCCTTTTTCATTACCTATGAATTAATTTCTCTTTTATTATTATTATTATTTTCTTTGATTTCTGGCGTTTACATATTTCGTTCCGGGTCCCGCCCGGGGACCTAAGGTTAGAAATGGCATCATGACACTTTCCACTGACAAAAAAAAAAAATACATAGACAAAGCCCTTCGTAAAGTGTAGGCTGTACTTGTCAGAACAATTTTTTGTATTTCTTTGAGGCATGGACTTCCAGGAATTCCTTTCAATTATCCTACTGGAATCTTTACAGGGATTGTTGATGTTCCCATATGCCGCATTTTCGAGATTTCTATTTCCAGGTCCTTGTATTTTGACAGCTGTTTGAATATCTTCAAAGATACATTGCAGTCAGCAGGGACTGCCATATCAATAAGGAGGCACTTTTTTGTTTGTGGTCTTTAATAACAATGTCTGGGCGGTTGGCCTTGATTGTTCTGTCAGTGTGTATTATGTAGTCCCATAGAATTGTAACAGGTCCTATCTCCGTAACCGGGTCTGGGTGCTGTTCATACCATTTTCTTTCAGTTTCCTTCCCGTAGAAGTTGCAAATTTTCCAGTGCAGATATTGGCCTACTCTGTCATGCCGGGTTTTATATTCAGTGGGTGCCAATATCGTGCAACCTGATATAAGATGATCAGTCGTTTCTGGATATTTATCACAGAATCTGCATTTTGGGCTAACGCAATATTTTAGTATATGTGCTTGATAATTCCTAGTTAACAAGCATTGGTCCTGTACAGCAAGGATAAAACCTTCAATTTCAGCTTTCAATCCTTCACTACGTAGCCACTGATGGGTACAGGTTTTGTCTACGTCAGTTTGTTTGGTACGGGCAGAGTATTGGCCATGAAGCGGTTTATCTTGCCATTGTTTCTTGTGTTTGGTTGGTTTGCTTTCTTTTTTAAGTATTTTGCAGCTTCAGCCGGTGTACTGTGCTTTACTTGCATTTCTGCGTCCATTTCGAACTCCATTTTGAATTTGTTGGCTTCCTTTATTACGGAGTAAAGACGCTTACTACTTTCATGTTCCTTGACACATAGCATCATCCAGTCTTCTGTAGTTTCCAAGTATCTTTGGAGGCCAATTGTTGTAGTTTTGTAGGAGAGTTCTAGTTGAACTAATCCTCTGTCTCCTTCGGATTTGGGCACATACAGACGATTAACATCAGCTTAGGGATGATGCAGGCGGTAGAAAGTGAGAAGCTTTCTCATTCTGGCGTCCATTCGCTTAATTCCAGCTATGGTCCAGTTAAGGACATTAAAGCTGTATTGCACCACAAGGATAGCCAAGGTGTTTATGGCTGATATTGTGATTTTTAAGTTTAGCTCGGTATTTAGTACCAAACGTACACGTCTGTAGTACTCCTTTGTTACCTGCTTATTCATTTAGAGGGGTTGTATTCCATCTCCTTCGCTAATTCCTAGGTACTTATAAACTTCACCATGCTCCAGTTCCCTAATCTTTGTGACAAAATCTAAATCTATTAAGGGTGTTTCTGTAATTCTACCTTTCTTGGATGTTACTTTTGCACATTTATCTAATCCGAAGTCCATACCTATGTCGTCACTGAAGTATTTTACAATATTGAGGAGGCCCTTCAACTCATTGTCGTCTTTGGCAAAGAGTTTATTATTATTATTATTATTACTATTATTATTATTATTATTATTATTATTATTATTATTTCTTTTCTGTCTTCTTTTAACAAAGGTTAACAACAAAATAGTGAAAAGGCATGATAATTAATTGGTTAAATAATTAATTACTAATAATAGTAATAATGAAGAAAAAATGAGATAAGTTATTATAATGTAAAGACGAAGGTAGTCAAGAAGAAAATCTTGAAAAAGGATAATAATATTTGGAAGAAAAAGTAAATACGATGATCCCAAGAAGACAGAATCCAGTAATACAAGCAGAACTCAATATTCGAAAATAAGGAATATAATTACATTTCTAGCATCAAGAAGTAAGTATGGAAACAACTGAGAAAATCTAGCAGCTTTATGCTACCCCAAGAAAACATTTCTGAAAAAAGATGTGGGCCAAAGAAAAGCGCATAATATAGGCTGAGCGACTCGGCAGTACTAAAAAAACGAATTGGAAGCGACAGAAAAAGAATCATTGCTATAATGCGATCCATGGATTCCGACTGTTCATGACGGTCTAGCACAATAGTTGCTGTAAAGTCTGAAAGAATCGACATTCCCTTTATTGAATACTTGAGGGATGATAACACTTATCCAGAAATATACGAATAAAGTAAAAATTCCAAGACAATATCTTAGAAGAATGAAACTTTAAAAATCGAAATCTATTCCAGGAATTTCACTAAAAAGAATAATAATGTTGAGACAACCAACCAGGTAATTAGAAAATGTGGCAGGTTAGCCACCATAAGTGGGTGTAGAAGGTGATCCTCAGACCATCTAAATAAAAACTATATACATAAACTAGAATCTCTACAAAATACAAACTTGAAAGGATCAATCAATCCAGTCTAGGAGACCAGATCTGGTGATAAATAAAATGTGCCATTACGATACAGCGTTTTAAAACCTTATTTTACTGCGACCCACAGCAAGAACCACATTTTGCATTCTGACCCATTATGCGCATTAAACTTACGTGTAATGTGTGTGTGAACGTGTATTTAGGCAACAATCCCTCTTTTATACAAGTTTCTTTGAAGACAACTGACAAGTGAGTGTTCTTGATAAACCTGTAATGGTATGGTATATCGCAACGTGCTTATCAAGAATACATACTTTATAGCTTTCGAATCATCGCTCCATTTAAATACACACGAAGATCTACCAATCTCTGTCCGCAAAATAAAGTGCTTTGGAAAATACTACCAGAATAGCGTCATCCACAGGCAAAATAAAAACGGTTAAAAATAATGAAAGCATTGATAATAAAAAAGAAGAAGCCAGTTCTCAATAATATCAAATGTGAACACGACCGCAACGTGCTGAACACGTTCAGAAATGAATAAAAAAACACATTACTATTCCTACAGATATATGTATATCAGTTAAGAAACCTCTTTGATAATAGATTAGCCGAAAGCGCTCAGATCTATAGAACATTTGGACAGTTTTACATAGAAAAGAAAATGCTTGTACATCTTTGATAATAGCTAATAAATTCCATCTCCTCTATCTCGTCACACTGGCGTCGTTATCTTCAAATCCAGCGTCTCCTAATAAAAATTGTAATACAATGGTTTCTTAAGCATTGGAATTATCGCGAATAGTCTTAATGCGTTGATTTGTCGTGAAGTGCCTAAAGAAACACAGTACCAATGTCCATACTGTTGTACGGGTATATGACAGAAAAAAAGAAGGAACTCTACAAACTGATTTCACGTAAATACCCAAGGTGCGAGCCTGATCCTTAACAGGGATAAATAATTAACTATCATTTTCACCCGTATTGTAGTATTAATAATAACTATATTAAGTAAAACGACGAATGATAAGATGAAAATAATGCTAGTAATGTAATTATATTCCTAAAGTGAATAGCAAAGAAACTTATTTTGATATTGTTCGTATAATAATAATAATAATAATAATAATAATAATAATAATAATAATAACAATATAACAATAAAAATAATAATAAACTTATAATAATAATAATAATCATAATAATAAATTTGGGAAGAAATATTATAGAATGATGACGAAAAAGACTATAATAATAATAGAGAGAAGAAAAAGATGTAGAAGAAAGCGAAAGAGCAAAGGAGAGGATTAATAATAATAATAATAATAATAATAATTGTTGCCATTATTATTATTATTATTATTATTATTATTATTATTATTATTATTATTATTATTATAAGTTGCTTTAATCGTAATATTTGCTGTTGCATTATTAGAAGAATTTTACTTCTTATAATACGAGGGTAAAATAAAAACTTATCCACACTTTCGCTATAGCATATCATTAGACAAGAGTGCAAATAATTTTTTTCGTATAAACACTCCTATTAAGATTAATACAACAACAACAACAACAACAAATAATAATAATAATAATAATAATAATTCGAAAAAATTCGCCAATATCTTTCAGAGAAGCGGAAATGAAAGAAAAGAAAAGAACATGAAATAACTAATCAGCAGCAGCAGTTTTAGTCACGTGACTGCAGTGGCCTCCGGGACTCGCCATGCAGATCTTAACATCCAACCTATTTTCATCGACTCTTCGACTCCGACACCTCCACTTTCACTTCAGTCCAGAACACTGATAACGAGTCAAAGGTCTTGGCAATTTTCGAGGCCACCTTGGTGCCAATTGACTCACCGATAACACAACCGGACATCCTAAAGGTTCATAAGGTTTTTCGCTTGCAGAAAAACAAACCTCTATAAATAGCACGTCTTGTTTCTCCAATCGACTGATAGGGAACGCCCTCTCTCAATATGGTAGACTTTTCTGCTTTTTGTCCTTGTTCGCCTCATCTAACCTGCATGCCATTAATGTGAAAGATTGTAAATGCAATCAAAGGAGAAGGGTGTTGATTATAATGTAAACTAGGATTAGATTATGGAGTGGATTTCTCATACATCATCTTGCATTTCAAGAAAGGTTGTCCGATGTTGAACTGAGGATGGTTATGATAATATGGTGATTAAAGAAAATCATTTATCAGACGAGATATCGACAATTAGAAAGAAAGAAAGAAAGAAAGAAAGAAAGAAAGAAAATAGACTTGTAAGAAATAAATAAATAAAGAGAGAAAGAACGAAAGAAAGAAAAAGAGGTTTGAAAGAAAGAAAGAAAGAAAGAAAGAAAGAAAGAAAGAGGAAATATGAGAAAGAACAGAAGGAAAAAAATTTGAAAAAAAGATTTTTTATCTTTTTTTCAAATTTTTTTGAAAAGGAGAATCTGAGACAAAGAAAGAAAGGAAAAGAACATTTGCAAAAGAAAGAAAGAAAGAAAAAAAGAAAGAAAGAAAGAAAGAAAGAAAAAGAAAAAAAGAAAGGAAGAAAGAAAGAAAGGAAGGAAGAAAGAAAGGAAGGAAGGATAGTTGAAAAATTGAAAAGGAAATTTGAAAAAGAAAAAGAAAGAAAAATTGAAAAAGAGAGGAAAGGGAAAAAATAGTAGCAGCGAAAAAGAATGAAATTAAAAAAAAAAAACAATACTGAAAGCAAAGATAAAATTATTTAGAAAAAGTTAGAAAAGGACAAAAGAGGATAGAAAAAAAAGTAGAAATTGAAGAAGAAAAAGAAGAGGAAGTAGAAGAAATAGAAAACGAAGAAAACGAAAAATGAGGAAATAAAAGAAGGCGAAAGTGGCTAAAATTGAAAGACTTTAAAAAAATGAATTATACATAAAGATGCTTGAACTGAAAAAAAAAAAAATACAGAGCATATCAAAAATGGACAGAAGAGAGAAAAAAAAAGTTTGACTCTAAGACAAGTAATTGAACAACCCCCTCCCTTTTTTGTTCGTTTTTGTAATAAATGTCGTCTTCCGTGTTGTCTTAAAAGTTTTCATTCCCTCTGCTATTCTCTTTCTGATCTACAAATTTCTTTCTTGTTAATTTTGCATATCTATTTATTTTACTCCAACAAAAACGAAAACATGAACAGAATTGCAATGTAAGACAAACGTCTGCCAGATTAAGTTAAGATTAGAATGGCGGCAATGATAGACGATGGATACATTCATTTTGGAATGTTTGTGTGATATATAACTTATAAGAACATGATGAGATAAAGACCAAATAGGAAACGTTTATCAATCTGAAATATTTCAGTTTTATTAAAGCCTAACGGGCGTGTCAGGGATAATCTTTGATATTTTACGCGTCCCCGATATAGAAAGTCCAAGCAAGACTTAGTAATTTTGGTTATTACAGGACTAGAATAATTTATTTGAAATGTTTTCATAGTTATTTTTTTTTCTAATAAGGATGCTACTAGATTGGCATATAGGTCCCACTCGTTTACTATTGAAATTAGCTAAATGTAACCGCCACTTCTGCAACTATTTCTTTTCTCTCATTTCCCGCCTTCTGTTTACTTGCTTCCCTAATAAGTACAATCTTTAAAAATTTAAATGGAACGTCAATTGCCATCTTCTATCTTCATGAATCTCGTTCATTTTTTGTCCTTTCTTCAATCCTCCCTGTACCCAGTCTTTTCTTTCAGTTTCAATCCCTGTAATCCCCTGCCTACTAGTGGTATCCCCCCCGCCTTGCTTGGGGTTATATGATACAAAAAAAAAAAAAAAAAATTCAAAATTATTCTGCTTTTCTTTTGCTAGAAATATTGCTACTGACTGCATAAATTAATTGTGGTATATAATTATCAGCAAACTGGATTTGTAGATTTTCATAAGTCTTATCTTTGGTTTTCTATGATTATATAAAATTAAGTCACAATTAGTTAATAACGATATAAATTCAAGATAAATTTTTCCTTGCTAATATCGATTTTAATTACCTATGCTGAAATTGGTAATGAGTCGTCCTCCTCAGAAAGACGCGAATTGAACTCTCGTAGGGGATTTTTTTTTAAATTTTCGATACACGTTGTTTACTTAACGGTTGCAGAATATAAACACGACCTGAGTTTTACAAGAAAAAAACTTAAATGTAGTAGAGAGCTGTTATCCTTATTGTCAACCTTGACAAATACCAGTCAGTTACGTGCCATGCATCATACACGCTTAGGCGATCATGTATCTTTCGATATGTGACTGACGAGGCAGATTTCTTCCCGAAGTAGGTTGCCATTTCTTTCTGCTGTAGACAAGTTGCCATCCAAAGCTATAGAACCCGGTTTGTCCTGCTATTTATCCATAGCTGGGGAGGGGAGAAAAAGAGGATTCATACGTTTCCCAAGAGTATTAGTACGTAAGTGAATGTCATGGATTCAACTCGACTCTGTGACTCCTCAATCCAAGCCGCTTATCCATTACTCCACCGTGCCAATCAACTACCTATGTTTATAAGTAACATATTTTATACGACTAAAAAATATTCTAACAAATCAAGAATGACTGTTTGGAACGTGTGGCTAGCTCTCTTGGTTTTAGTTTTGGCAAATATAACAAAATCTCCACGCTAAACGCGTCTAAGAGCAGAGTGATTTCGAAAATGAATATTCAGGAATAGAATGAAATATAGTAAAAAAATATTCCTTTTCATGTAAAATACAGTGTAACCCGGATATAAGAGACCCTGATATAAGACAAACCCGGATATAAGAGAGATTGTCTCTGGTCCCAAATTAGAGCCTGTGTTAATGTATATAAATTAGACCAAACCCGGATATAAGAGAAACCCGGATATAAGATACTTCTTCTCCAGTCCCGACAACTCTCTTATATCCGGGTTACACTGTACATTAAAATAATTTGAAGAGGATATAATCATGGATAGCGAAAAAAAAGGAAGACAAGTAATAATAAACAGAGTTAAGATGAAAATATTTTACTTTTATAAAAGCCGGTTCAAAATTAACGTATTAAAATAAAACATCCCTGACTGATTCTCAAAACGGATCAAATATCAGAGGCTTGAACCAGAACTCGAACTTGGTTGTCTGGTTTTCTTCCTTTCATCATTTTTAAAAGAAATGTCACGAACGTCATTACTTTGCGTCGGCCATTGATTTGAATTCATCGACATCAATATTATTATTATTATTATATCGATGTAAAGACACAACTTACTGGGGCTTGTCTCCGTTCAGAGAGACGGGTGCAAAATCGAACTCCCGACGGACATCACAGGAAGAACAAATAAATAAATATCTGCCTTTGGCTGCTGTTTTATGACCCGCTACGAATAACCATCATTCAGTCACAAATGGAAACCATTTTTTATGACTGACCGGAAGTACTCAGTTGACCATGTTTTAATAGTGCATCATGTGAACGGTAGTCACTTCAGACAAGAGCCTTAGTAGCAAGGGGTTTTCTATGGCATGAATTCGGACAAAATGCAAATTGCTATACAACAATTTCAGTCTGCTGTTATGACAAGGAAAAAAATGAAGAGTTTTAGTTGTTATACAACCAAATTATGAGACGGATAAATGTGATGAGCTGAATTTATTCTGTTCATCTGAAAATCTCTCTCTCTCTATTTAGCTGTATCTCATGAACTGCCTGGGTTATTTTAAATTAAAAGAACCAATAATATGAATGCGGACTATACGAGGAGGAATCAATAAGAATTTTTGCCCGGCACATATTTAGATCTAAGATTTTCACCATATAATGATCGAACTACTTAACATTCATTTAATTAAAAGCATTGACAAAGAGGAAATTGAAATTTAGGCTGAAAAATATTATATGTGTAAACGTTTCCTTTAGTGGGTACACGTGATTGCATAAACTTTCTCTTTTAAAATTGTGAAATTAATGTCCACCGGCCTAGCAATCGAAATACCTATTTAAGGCATTTGTATCCCCGGTTATCTAATCAAGCATGTGCATGCATTAAATACAAACGTTTAGAGTAATAAGAAATAATGCTGGGTTCAAAATCCAATTATTAATTAATACCACCCTCTCACACTGACACACATACACACACACACACATATATATATGTCAGTCACTGGGCGTGTTTCTAAAAATAAATATGCTAAAAATCCACCTGCTTCCCTAAGCCGACGGCTTAGTGGCAGAATCTCCGGCTGATACCAATTCAGTCGGGTTTCGATCCGAGCTAGAGGCAACCGGATGTCTAGCCACACTGATGAGCTGCAAAACAGTCTGTCTGTCGATGACGTTATATATATATATATATATATATATGGGCATTTCCATGTGGTATAATGATTAGCAAGCTTGTCTCGCTAGATCAATTACGACTGAGTGGTGAGTTCGATTCTCACTGGGTACCCCACACTTTTGGCCTTGTGACACAGCTGAGCTACACATAGTAAATCATTATTGGGCATTTCGATGTGGTGCAATACTTAGCAAGCCTACCTTGCTTGAGTTCCAACCTCACTTGGTACGGAACACTTTCAACTTTTTGCCACATCTAAGGTGCGCTTAGAAAATCCTTTTTTGTTTGTTTGTTTTTTGGGTTTTTTTTCTTTTTTGGGGGGACACCACGATTTGGTGTAATGGTTGAGAAAGCTTTTTTTGCTCTAACAATTACGACTGAGGAGTGAGTTTCATCCTCACTGGGTTCCTTATACTTTTGGCCTTGTAGCCCATCTAATCTACGCTTAGTAAGTCCCTCTGATGAGCTGTGATACAACGATCCACAGACAGACTGTTTCTCTGTATCACAGGTCATCAGTGTGACTAGACATCCGATTGCCTGAAGCCGGGATCGAAACCCGACCGATTTGATATGAGAGATTTTACCCCTATCTAAGCGCTCGGTAGAGAGGGAGGTGATTTTTTGCATATTTATTTTGAATAAACACAAAAGGGCTCAATTCTAGAAGAGCTTTGCATTATCAGCAGTAGTAGTCACTGTTTACAAATTCCCGCTTTCTCTCAAGAGTGATCGACCGAAATTAATTTTTCGGGGGTGTATATATTGTCATCCACAGACAGACTGTATCACAACTCATCAGTGTGGATAGACATCCGATTGCTTCAAGTCGGGATCAGTCGGAGATTTTACCCCTAAGCTATCAGCTCCCGTAGAGGTGAATTTTTGCGTATTTATTCTTTTGAATAAACACGCTAGTGACCGAGAGGACTCAATTCATATATATATATATATATATATATATATATGAATTGAGTCCTCTCGGTCACTAGCGTGTGTATATATATATATATATATATATATATATATATATATATATATATATATATATATATATATATATTTTTTTTAAACATCTAAATTTCTATCAAGCATTGAAATTTATCTTTTACATAAATTTGTTATAACACAATTACAGCCTCTTTCGTTTTAATTCCCTCTCCCCCTCTCTCCTTGTCGTAACACTCAATTGTATATATCTGTATTACTGTCTTCTGTCTCCTCTATCTTTTCCATTTTTCCTTCCCTTTCACCCCACTACCCTCCTATCTCTATATATCATTTCCGTTAAGTTAACCATCTAAATAGGTCATGGTCCGGTCACTCCTCCTACCCCAATATAACGCACGCTTAAGAGAGATATGAAATTAACCCCTCCCTATACTCTACCTTGTCTCTTTAACTACAACCCTCAACCCCCCTGTTAAATTACAAATATTACACTACCCATCAATTTTTAATCTCATTTTTCCTTTCATTTCGATGTTGGAAGTGTTACCTGATGATCCGGAGTCCTTTAAAAGGATTTTGGTGAAATAAATTATTGTAATGGTACTTTAAAGTGGTCTGTTTTTCATTAAATATTAGCTCTGGATTCACATTGAGCTCTCAGGATTTCACCCTCCTTGGAATTACCCATACGGTTTACCAAGTTCTTCGTACTTAATATATATATATATATATATATATTATTTTTTAATACTAAACATCTGAATAGATATTAGAACATGACTTCGTTATCGAGCTTTTTGAATTTTCCTGTACTTGTGTTCTGATTGGTCCATCTAGCCTTTGTAACAACGTTTTCCCCTTGCGTAGAATATTAATTAATTTGAAACTTTTAAAACCATTTATTTTACATTCAACGTCATCACTTGATAAGACACCGAAGGTGTTGAAACAAAATGGCTATTTTTGTAGTGATTTTATAACATATTTATGTTATAAATTTTTTTTTCTTAAAAAATAAATAATTATATCTGCTCTACTTTGTATTGAGCACTCTTTTAAGAATAGTAATTGTTGGTTATTGGAATTCATTCCATATACACCAATCATATACTTGTATATATATATATATATATATATATATATATATATATATATATTAGGTTGGTGCAAAAATAATGTCGTTTTCTCACATATATTACTATGTGAGAAAACGACATTATTTTTGCAACCTAATATATATATATATCTGTGTGTGTGTGTGTGTTAAGCATCGTATAGTTTGGATTACGACAAGTACGAAAAATCGAAACACTTTGAAGATTTGACTAACTATACAACCGATGGGTTAACCAGACAAGCCTGCTACGCACACTTACATGCACTTTTTTACAAGCCAACCAT